>VBVQ01005284.1:0-12179 GCA_011636635.1 Tetramorium simillimum | reverse complement strand
AATTTTAATAAAATTCACTTTTCATCTCATTTATAACCTTCAAATTTGCTCCAAGTTTATAACCTGTATCGTCTAAGGTCTAGTTTCCACCGAGCGCATCAATTTGGTTTTAGTCTGGTTTTGATCCGGAATGAAACGGAATTGAAATCGGTGGAAACGGGTCAATTTGCTCTTACTCCTACTACATTTCGGTGGAAATAGTTACTAAATTTGTTTCAATCCGGACTTAAAACCAGACTGAAACCAAATTGATGCGCTCGGTGGAAACAAGACCTAAGTCACGTTTCGTCTGTCAATTTCAACGCATGCGCATAGAAGACGAATAGGACTCTATATCTTTCTCTCTCGCACAGATCTTGGCCACATTTTGCAGGCAGCATTCCCCCTCCAGGTATATATGCTCTAAGACTGAAACCAGATTGATGCGCACGGTGGAAACTAGACCACTGATTACACTGATTACACATCGAATGACAAACATGGCGTCCACCGCGATTGTTAGCTGCCGCTTCGTATTTACGTTCGCACTCGCAGTTGTTTCCGTCGTAAACTCCGCGAATTCCGATTATTACTCGTATGCGAGAGTCGAGGTAACGTAAATGCGTTTTACATCAAATCAATAATGTCAACCGTGTGAACACTCATTTGAACACGTCACGCTCGATTCATCTCCATTATTATAATTGCAACGTGCTCCGTCCTACAAGTAATTGAATGAAATTTTATGTATCGAGAGATTGTAATCGCATCTCGTACGTACCAATTCATCGTGACATCGTTGTTATCTCACGTTGTTTGTTTTCCAGAGCTGTAGCGGTTGCTCGCTCAACCGGCTGCCAGATGTCAAGCAGTTCATCAAAGAGGACCTACCGAAGTAGTATCCTTTACATATATCACTGTATTTGTTTTGGATATACATTTATAATTTATTTCGTAAACTGCATTGTTAACAGTCAATGTAAAATACTCATTTTCATATGTTTTGTCTTATTTTCTATTTCTATGTGTTACATTACACATATGTGTACAGTAAATGACATGAAATTTAAAATAACATTGATATTTGAGATAAATATAATTAAAATAATATTAAAATTTTTTTCCTATATATATAAATTTCATGTTATTTTCTACAGACTAGTGTATAGATAGATGTATGTATTTGTATTGTATATTTTTTAAATTTGTTTCTAATTCATGAAAAATGAATTTACCGTAAAAGTAAAAGAACAATAAAAGATAAGTTCAATCGAGATTCTTTTGTGAATTGTATTATTTTCTCCTTGATACATGTACAGTGATAATGTGGATTTCAAGCATATTGCAGGTGCTAAACCAGAACTTGTGTTATTCAACAAAGACGAAGAGGTTTAACAATAAAAATATATATAAATAATGTAATTATGATCTGGAATGGCCTCCTTTTAATTGATAAAACTGTTGCAGGAGGTGGAGAGACTGGTGCTGTCCAAATTGACTCGACAAGAATGTAACGAGTTGCTAGTCTCCAAAGGTTTCACAAAGAAGGTGAAAGATAACAAAGACGAGATGTAAATCTTCTAATCGATATATATTATAAAAAGCAGTAATCGATCAAAACTAATTACAAATATCTCTAGGGAAATTATTTCCGATCTCGTATTTCTATGTACCTTGTAGATAATCGAAATATAATAGTTTATTAATAATATCCTAAGAGCAAGCTATGCATTGTCCACAATAGTAATTTTGTAAATGATATAAACTCTGCCTTTTATTGAATTGTAAGCCTCAGTGCAATGATGACGGAGAGCACTTCTCCCGAGATGCTGCAATCTATAGATTGGATGCTAAATCTAAATTAGGATTGAATTATACATTGCCATATTCTGCAAATCCTATTTAAATTATATTCTTTCTATCCGACTTTTTTATTGATGGGATTTTATACAGAAGATGAGGATAATTTCTATTTATGCATATTTGTTTACTTCAGCCGTTGCAATTCGATGTTGGCGCTCCCTCGCCAATTCGTCTTTTTGTAGTCGCAATTGTTTGTAGCCTATGTATATAGTAATTTGATTAGTAATATTAATATACAATCAAATAATAAATAATATTAATCTTTTTTTAAATTTACCTTTTTTATTACCTTTTTATTAAGAATTGCTGGCATTGAGAACGATGGTAATTTTCACGTAGAAGTTTTTTAAACTTTTATAAAATCACTATTTTTCAAATTTTTTATTTTTGTACTGTATGTTCTAATAAAAATTTGTTTTTAGAAAATACTTTTTTTGCATTAACAACATTAACTTACTCCATTTTTATGTTATTTTGCTTTTCATCTGAGTTTCAATTGATATCTAATCAAAATATGACTACTAAATTATTCATATTTTAAAACAAAACTTTATTTTAAGTATGTCACCTAATATGCTCTTGAAATGAGATTTGAGTAATGATTATAAATATGAATTTTTAATTTCACAGCATGAAATTGAGTATCATAAAAAAACTATAAATTACTGTTAATAGTCTCATAAGAAACCATCTTTTGCGTTCCGTTACATGTCAAAAATACATTATTAATATTCCATATATTACATTATTTAAATGGATACGCATTAATCTCAAGTTAAATTCAAAATTATACGCAGATATGTATATATATATATATTTATTTTTTTTATTATATACACACTGTTCAAATTTGCAGTTTGTCATAAAACCGCGCGATTTATCTTAACGATATACATTAATATCTTTCCCTTGCTGCGTATTCACTTAAGTCTTAAGTCATAGATTTTTATACTTTAAATATATTGAATAGCAGATTGCACGCTTTTCTTCTATAGGTATAATATATTTATATATAATATGTACATAAAAAAGAGAGTGACATAAAAATATCAGAATTATCCAAATGGGAGAAAAGCCCCCCCCCCCCCCCTCCGAAGTATGCAAATGCCAACGAAACCGTGTAAAATCTTTCACATGGACAACACACTTGATGTGCCTCTTCCTTTTTTTTTTAAAGCGAAAATACGAATTTTTTAGTTGTAAAGCTTTCGTCGAACACGAATTTGATGTTTTTGTTTCGTTTTTGTCGAAGAGACTTTGCAAGCCACCAATGCAACGTTGCGATTATCATAAACCAACGGGATAATACAAGACAAAGTCAATTACAAATTATTGGGCAGACTGGTATGTGATTTAGAAACAATGTTATGCAAACAGCAACCAGCAGAGGAATATCATCGCTAACCACAAAAATACCTTGGATAAAAACTGCTCTTCCTCATATTGCGGCGTACCTCTGGGAGCTGAAAATATATTTTTTTAAATAAATTACTTCTCTCAATTATTATCTCTTATATCAGAAAAAGGTTAAGTAGTCATGACTTATGACTTTGCAATTGTATTTTGTCCCTTAAATTTATAGCAAGTGTTACCTGCGCCTGGTCGTGTTTCTCCGAAATTAAAAGTCGACGTAAAGAAAGCGAACGGAAAAGTGCCAATGCCGAACGACATATAGGAACCATCGCCGAAACCAAAGCCGGGAAAGCCGACATTGGCTTCTGGCTCTGACCTTTGACCGGCCGGGCGTGGTGGCACGTTGTTCCTGAGGCAAAAAAAATCACTTATATTATTTAATGTCATTTAATGTTTTTTACATGATTCTTGAGTGAAAAGAATAATTAATTTTCAATTTTGACAGAAGAAAATGAGTTATACCTTGGATCTTCGTGCTTTGTAGCCCCACGTCCATATAATGGAATGACTTTATCTTTGCTTATAGCAGCCTTGCATACTGGACAAACCTGCCTGGTAGGTCTAGTCTCTAACCACTGATGCAGACATGGCCAACTGCATTAATATCATTCGTGTCATTCAAATTATAGTATAATATTTCACTTGATAGGAGTTACAATCAAATATTCACCAGAATAGATGGCCGCACATACTGACTACTGCATCCTTTGCGGTATCCAAACAGATATTACACTCAAACATCCTCTCATCTTTCTCTTTCTCCTCGGTGGAGCCTGCGGATCCCGATGACTTGGACGAACCCGCTTGTTCCTTGGTCTTGCTCATCCTTAAAACATATCCATATGTTCACATTAAGATTTTAAAAATATTCTTGCATTTTAAGATAATCGCAATATAATCTTTCATTAATACCATACAATTTTGAATTAACTGTCAATTAATTAGAGCTTCTTAATTATAACTATAAATATATATAACTTGCATTTTTAGTCACAGCTAAAAATTCTTAATTTGAAAAAATTGGCTATCGTGTAATGAAACAATCATATATTTACATCTATATTGTTATAATTATAAATTTGGTTAGCTTGAAACACATATTATCACGTTACAATCCACACATACACACATACAAGAGCTTGACGAAGATTACAAAGATTATACGAGTATATTCGCAAAAACGTCAGTTATTATTGCAATTTTTAAACTCTACACACACAGGTATACAACAGGTATATGTGCACCCTACCTACACATGTAAACGAAATCGCAAGCTATCTACAGTAAAGGATTTTAGATGAGCAAACGCTGTTTACACAAAATTGGCGATAACGAGGGATGTTTCTGCAAAGGGAATTTTTATGCCAAGTGTTGCACGCATTACGAAGTTACTGCAAAATTATACAGTGCAAGTATAGAAATTTCCATTCCAAATTTCCAAAACAATATATCGAAGTCAAACGAAATTGTGAATCTTGCCTAATATTACGAATTTACACAACGAAACATTGCGACAAGTCAAAATCTGAATTCATTATTCGCAAAATTTTTCCATCATCAGGCGAATAGAATCGACAATGCAATTCTCAATGCGCAAAAAAATGACACTTCTGACACGCGAATGACCACTTTATCCCCTCCAGATTACTGGATGAATTCAATTCGAATGTCCTTCAGGTGCTTTCGGTCAGTTATCAATCTATCCTAAATAACTTTTGCAATAAATTAACAAACGCATTACACTATTACAGCACCTCTTCCACTTATCACAAATCCGCTTTACCGAAAGACGGAAAAATTGGAGTGTCCTCCCTTGCCCCCCCCCCCCCCCCCCCGCTCCTCTCTCCGTCATTCTCTATCACGTAACTTTACCACGTCATTCTGTTTGTAGGTTTCCCAGGCGGATCGTTATATTTATATGCGTAATTATGCCACTTGACGTTTTCGTCGGCACAACCACGTTATCATTTTGTCGCCTCCGCGACGTTACTCCATCACACCGTATCTTCTCGTTCAACCGCTAGACTCACCCGCGACAATAAATCACTCCGCTCTACCCTCTTTACTTCCTTCCTTCTCTCTCTCTCTCTCTTTTTGTCCGTCCTATAACCTCACCACGTTATATTTCCGACACGACCCGCAAAAAACACGCGCAATTCTCTCTCGACCCGTGATTCATTCGTTAAATAATTCCATCGATTTAATCTCTCGTCCGTTCTCTTTTTTTTCCTCTCGTCTTTCAATAACTTGTACCAACAGGTATTATAATTTGTCAGGTGTCTGCTGCAATAACAACCACTTCTCTCTCTAGCTGGCTAGCTATCTATATCTTTCTTTCTCTCTCTCTCTCTCTTCGCTCGTGAACATTACGTCACTCCGCCTGTTACTTCATATTAATTTCTACACTTGTGCATCGTCTCTTAATTCGTCGCGAACATAGCCTCTCCGGGTTGTCTGGAAAAATTTGCCCCGAAATCTTTAGATTTTAGACATTCCTGTTGCAAAAAAAAAACTCTCTCTGTGCTGCCTGTCCGTCCGTCTGTGTATGTGTACATATGTGTGTGTGTGTATATATGTGTATATATATATATATATATATATATATATATATGTATATATTATATATACATATATTATCTACGCCATTCCACTTATCAACCATTCCTACATCTACACATCATCCGATTCTTGATTGCCTCATCAACATAACCTCTTCGCACGTCGTCTACCTCGTCTTTTCTTCGCATTTGTAGCTCTCGATAATTTCTAATATGTTTAATCAGTTATAAATACATATATGTGTGTATATACACGCATATTTCTCTCTTTCCTTATCATAGCCGCGTAGGTCGGGTCAAACGATGCTCGCGTCACTCACTTTTTTGCCAGAAGGAGGGCGGGCTTGGCCCTCTCGGAGCAATGAAGTCGCGCTTCCTTGCTCTACGGCGGGGCGGCACAAGAATCGGCGCAATTGGAACAAATAATCGAGAAATTCGTTTCCCCGTGCGACTGAGTGGCAACGATCGGTGAGAGCAACGCGCGCTACTACGTACGCGCGAGACGCATGATTTCGCAAACGGGAATTGGTGGACGGCAGAAAGAGAGACAGAGAGAGAGAGAGAGAGAGAGAGAGAGAGAGAGAGAGAGAGAGAGAGAGCAACAGTAAGAGAGAAAGAACAAGAGCGAGAAAGAGAGAAAGAGAATGTAAAAGGTATGGCGGCACCGGCACATCAGCGTTTCGTGCCCGCAAAAAATCGATTGTTAAACGTGTAATAATTTTTACATGCAAAAAGGGTACAATTAACTATTAATTGCGAATAATCGATTAGGGATAAGGTATTCGACTTATCGAGTGCACATACACGCCGCGAAAATTCGAATGCTAAAGTGTGTTAGAATAAATTAAATTTTATTTATACAAGATAAATTTTTTTAAAAATAAGTCAATTACTGCAATTAGTGAAAGTGTAATACTAATTTTACCAACTTAGAACAGTAAATGAGACGATATCCATTGATCGGATCGCATAAATATTTGTGCATACGTTATTTTTAAATTACTCTTTTTAAGAAATGAATAATTTGCAGATAGCGATCTGCAAATTATAAATTAGTTTCAAAGTGCGTGTTTATAAAAAAATAATAAGTTATTTTGTTTGGCGGAGCTAACGGGATATCCTGTATGTAAAAAATTCTCAGTCTTTATTTACTTATATGATGAAAAAGATCAAGTTTAAAATTCTTATAAAAATAATTATTATACAATATATTAATCGTTATTTACAATTACACGATGAGTTATAATAACATCGTATATGCTTTCACGCTTTATATATGTATGTACATATATCTTAATTCATTTATATTGAATTTCATTCAAAAAAAGAATCTTGGATGGAGAAAGAGAGAGAAAGGGACTTATACATCGTACGAATCCATCAAGAGATTACCGTCTTTATCTTTTAACCGTTTTCTTCCACTAGAATAACGTGTTTCCTGAGTACCATCTGGGTAAACTAGTTTTACAGTGCCATCGGGATATTCTCGTTTCTGAAATATTTAAATATTAATGAATAAATAATGCTAGCTCAAAAATCTGCATATTTACGTGATTTTATGTAAAAACGAAGCATACATATTAAACAGTTTATTCAAAATACGAAATAAAAAGTTAAAAATTAAAACTCGTATTCACCTTGTATGCTTTTGTGTGAATCTCTCTCTGGCCATTTGGATATGTCAAAATCTTGTCGCCGTTGACGAAAGTTTGTGCTACTATTCCGTCCGGGAATAACACTTCGACAGTTCCATCAGACATGCGCTTTTCCACTTGACCACTATACATACATATATATATATATATATACAGATACATAATTTTTTAATTTATCATTTATGCATTATTTAGAAAATGAAAATAAAAAAGCAACGAATTCGAAGAAGCAAATAATAACTAAATATAAACATACTCAGGAAATTCTAAAATCTCTAAGCCGTCGGAAGTCGTTGTATGCCACGTTCGAGTCGCGGCATAGAAATATTTTACTGTTCTATTCTTGTCGGTTTCGCGAACGTCCCCGTTGTAATAAATCATTTTCGTAACTTCCTGATCGGGGAAGATCTTTTTGACATTACCATTCGGATACCAGTATTCTATGTGTCCGTCAGAAAATTGAATCTGTTTTATAGCGTCCGTACTCGTCTTACTGATCTGACTCTCAAAGGAGGTGGGATGCAATGTGGAATTTGAACTCTTCTCAGGCGACAATATTCGATCTTCTCTTTCTCCTTTCTCCATTCTCTCGTCTTCATCTAAAATCTCATTTATTTGGCGCGATCGGTTAGTATAATGCTCCATCTTATTCGCAACGTAAGCTGTCTGCCTCAGATCTTTGTTTGTAGAACTGGAAAGGGATCTGTCGTTACTCTTTGCATTTAAATTCTGTATTTGCGCAATTATTGACTGGGGATTACTCAACATGTTCTGCTTTGTGTAAAATAGGTTTTGACTTTCCACCAAATCCGACGTTGCGTCTTTTAATAAATCTTCGTATAAATGTCGCTTTTTTTCCGCAACGTTTTCTTCCGGAATTTTTTGATTACCTTTAGGCTGTACTTCAGTCTCAACTTGTTTATACTTTACTTTGTTTAGAGTTGTATCATCTTTTATTTGTCCAAAGCCATCATTCGCATTAATTGCTTTTCTAGTCGACTTGTTTTCACTTTTGTACTCATCCTCATCGTCACTGTTGTGGACGGAAGTATCTGATGAAGTGTCTGATAAATCTTGACACACCTTTGGAGGGAGCTCTTTGGATGGGGCCACGACAACACGTTTATTAATTTGATTGATAGCTTTCGTAATTATCTGCCCAGTACCTTTCCTAAGATTTCTGACGTTCGTTTTTTTAATATTCTGTAGATTCGTGATTTCTTGCTTCAACTTTGACATTTCTACTCTGAGTACACGAAGCTCGCTTTTGTACCTCGATTCAGCGGCACTCCACCTGCTCTCTTTGATGTTGAGCTCGTCTCTCAATTGTTCCAATTGCTCTTGGAGACTTTGCGCCTTTTGTCTTTCCATCTTACTCTGTCTCGCCTTCTCTTGAGCATCGCGAATTCTATTCTCCATCGCTATCTTCTCACGCGCTACTCTCTTCTTCTCTTCTTCCAATTGGTTTTGCACTCTCCTTTTATTCTCTTCGAAATTCTTTTCTTTCTCTGCGTATTGTTTATGCAGAATTGTCTCTTGTTCTTGCAGTTTCCGGCGCTGAAGCATCAGGGCTGAGCTTTCCTTTCGAAATATATTTATTTCTTTCTCAAGTTCTAACAAACGGCTCTTTAAAAGGTCGGTCTCGAAGGTACTCGCTTGATTCGTCCGTTGCTCAGATGGATAAAGATCAGCTTCTCTCAAATTCGAATATACTTTCGCTATCTTCTCTGTTATTTTTTTCGGCTCGGTTTTCAGCACATATTCTTTCTTTTCGCGTGCATTTAGCTCTCGAGTGTCCGACAACGACAATGACGACGACGACGACGGCGATGACAAGGCGGATCGTTCTTCGTCAGATGTTCGAATCATTTCTTCAATTATCGGCATACATTCGTTATAGAAGGTATCTTCGTTAGGCGATTCGTCTTTATAACTTAAAATTTCTTCTTCTTCTTCTTCTTCAGAAATATGTACAGTTTTCATTACATGATTATATGAATCTTGCTTGTTACAGCTTGTTGAGTCTTGCTGCAAGGACGATCGTCTCGCGATACCAACAGCTTTTTCATTGCTGATAATTTTCAAAGGGGAATTATGAATTTGTTCCTCATACTCAAATGGTAGCTTTCTTTTGGTATTAGATGATTCTGACGTATTACTAGAACAATCGTCCCAATTCTGTTGCTCAAGATAAGGAAGATTACTTGCCATGTCGGACATGTCAATTAAATCTATGGTTCTATATTCATTATGTTCTGAGAATCTAACATGATGACTGACATTCGCTTCACCGTCACCCGTTAAGTGACGATCATTTCCTGTAGAAATAGCTCTCTCTTCATCGCTGCTCGACGATACTGTGTTAAAAGATATATCGTGATTTTCTGGATGCTTTGCGTATGCCTCATCGCTTTCTAATACTTGATTAGTAGGTGTAAAATAACTCTGTGCCTCTTCTTGCATGTTATCAACAGTTACAGTGTCCCAGTAGGAATCGACAGCGATGGCATTGGTATGAGAATGCTTGCGGGGTTCATTCTGGCGTTGTACTCTTGATTTTGAATTTCCAGTGTGCGCAACTTGTTGAAGCTTGTTTGACTCCCGTTCGATGATATTCGTTCGTTCATTATTTTGTTGTTCCTTACTTGCCACAGCATCATCCTGTCTTCTAGTTTGATTCAATCTGCTCTTTATTTTGAATGGCGTAGATTGCTGTAAAAATGCAAGTACTGTGCTCGATGTCGAACAGAAACTAGAATTTTCCGCCTTTTCTTCCAAGAGTTCGAATATTCTTACCTCTTCTAGCTCTCTCTCCGCTTTCGAATCACAATCTGATACATTTATTTCCGGTGGGTATCTTGATCGATTAGAGGTAACGTTATGCGTGATTTGATTAGTAGGAGCGATAGATTTACTATCGGAAATTCTCTTTTTCGGTAGCGAAACAGTTTTCACGTTTAACTGTTGCTTTGCAGCAGTAATATTATCTGAAGTTTTTGAAAGGGCATTTTTAGTTACAGTAGATTTTTTACTCTTATCATTTCTATCAATACGTTGTGCATTAGAGGCTAAAGACGTGTCATGTCTTTTTGTAGTTGCTGTCATAGAACGTACATTTGTAGACATTTTAAATCTCGACAGTCCCTGACCCTTCCTTAAGAACGGTCTCTTTGGCTTCGCGTTGGTCTGTGCATTCGACATCATTTCCGATTCTCTCTTTAATTTCTCTTCTAGCAACGTATGAAAATCTTTTCTAGGCGACGGAAGTGGAACATCATCGATCGAAGCACATCTGTTTGGAACATTATTCAGTGACAGCGGCTTTATCCCTTCTATCAACGAATCAGTTAATTCCTGTGACAATACACCAGGACTGCAATCTTTCATAGAATTTCCACTTCTGTCGACGATTGTAGAGGCACAATCTGAGTCGTCACTCTGCTCCTCGTTAGAATTTTCGTATGACAGATCAGCATTCATTGATATTTTTTCATCAATTATTTCTAATATGTCATCTGAACTTTTCGCATCACATTGAAGTGTTAAAGCTCGCTCAGACATTGTTTCTTTCGCATTCATTCCTATTTCGTCCTCAACACATGCATCCTCTGTACTTTCAATATTAAAGTCTTGCGCTGATAAGCCAAGTACTTTGTATATACGATCCCGTTCGTGGCTCAAAATCTCTCTTTGTATCCGTTGTTGTTTTAGCAGCCTTTCTTGCTGTTCTACCTGCCATTGCCTTAGTTTCTGTAAGCGCTCGGTTATAGAAGCTTCTGT
This sequence comes from Tetramorium simillimum, assembly GCA_011636635.1. NCBI lineage: Eukaryota > Metazoa > Arthropoda > Insecta > Hymenoptera > Formicidae > Tetramorium > Tetramorium simillimum. The sequence goes on along the minus strand of VBVQ01005284.1, from coordinate 931 downwards.
ATCCATATCATTCATGGTATCTGAAATAGTTAAAACTACCAACTTTAAACAAAATTATTAATTTAGAATAAAGTCCTCTTGCGCCAATACTTAACAATCTACTGTTAATTATGCGTGATTATGTATATTTATACTATACATGTATAGAATAATATTCAGATCGAAGAAGCAGATAAAATAATTGTTGAAATAAAAATGCTTCAAATAGTAAAAACAAGAATAACTTACTTAAAAAAACCTACGATGCCTCTTTAAAACATTGGAAAATGTGATGTTAAACGTGGTATAGTTTGATATTGGTAAAATCAAATATACTTAAAGGTTAAATTAAATAAGATAAAATGCGTCTGGAGTACTGCAAAAAAGTTTATGTGCGTAAATAACCTGAAACAATAAAGATATAATTCACAAATTATTTCATAATCATGTTCTTTTTTTTTAATTCGGTTTTAAACTTGGAATTTCAAAGTTATATGTAAATATTTACCAAAATAAACCGGTCTGATTGAATTTTGTTTTGAACATTTGTCACACTTTCATTATTTTCTATCCTTTTCAACAAAAAGAAAGACCATAAAAGAACAATTGTTGGAAATGAGTGTTAATATAATTCTAAAGAATCATAACTATTAAACATTTATTAACATTTTGAAAGACTATCATCCGTTGACACTAACCTATAGTGTTTACCAACAGAAAACGCATCCGATTGTCCATGATTGTCCATGTCACTAGAATTTCATAATTAGGCTGCGTTCAGAAGAAAGCTACTTAGGGATTCTTTATCACGATTGGTTATCACCTAAATGTAAGATCCAATCATATCAAAGCGACCGAGACAGTAATAGCGCCCGCCTATTACTGTCCCGTTCGCTCTTATTGACACCAGAGAGAAACCTGAGAGCGGCCATCCCGGCCTTTTTCGTGGGAC
>VBVQ01005283.1:0-12180 GCA_011636635.1 Tetramorium simillimum | reverse complement strand
CCTCCGCCGCCTCCGCCGCCGCCGCCTCCTCCACCGCTTCCCGTCACGTGACTGTTCCCGGTAATCTCTACCGACTCTTCTCCTTGATTTACAACGCCAAGATTAGACCGTGTTCCATCTTTATATAGCAATCGAGGCTCAATCGACTCGAGCGATCAATTTCTATTCGCACCTCGGTAAAGACTTTGATCATGCTCGGCTGCGAATTGATCGTAACGCCGACTGAGCCTCGATCGTTAAACTTAGAACGAGTATATATCAAGTTGTTAAAAGCATTCTATTAAAATAGTGGATGCTACTCGAGAGTTAATGGACAGAAGTTTAATGAGAGATGATCAAGATAAATGGTGGACACAGCAGTTACATGTTAAAAACACAGATTTAAAACCACGGGTGTTTATATCATTACTAAAATGCAGAAAATGAGAAGCTAATGCAAGAACGAGGTAGCCGCTAACGTGTCAAATGCATATAAACCACTGCCAATAGAACACGCAAAGATCAGTAGGGAACACGGAAGCGTGGACAATATAATTTCATTTCTTTTTTTTTTTCTTTTACACTCGGTCCTGGATACAGCGTTTAGCAATGAGCGATACATCGAGGTCACTTAAATAACACGCACAGCGATCTGCCTTCACCCTCACCACGATTTTCATAATTTTAAGTTAATATTATTGTTTTACGTAAGTAATTGCGCGCCGTATATGCCAGGTCCGAGTACACTCAAACTGTGCTCAACGAAGAGAGGGGAAATTGACTTTAATCGAATGATGCCAATGCGACAAAGTATTTCTTTACACGCGACATTAGTGTAAGGTTGTAGATATAACTAATCGAAATAACACAGAAAAAAGAAAAAATGTACCCGACTGATACAGAGAAATGAAGAAGATGAAGTGAGAGATACAACAGATAAAAAACGATTGAATGCTGCCTTGAAGATTCGATCAATTTTTTTTAGCATTAAACGTAATAATAAACGTATATGTGTATATATGTACACATAATTATATCGAGGTAAAAACAATAAGAATATTTATATATATATTATTTAGAATTATTCACCTGGTAATGACTTCTTCTTCCGCTGCTTTTTAGCCTCTAGATAAAAAAATACATGCAAAACGAAATTGATTAGCAATCTATCTGAAAATATATATGCCAATGGTAATAAGTCGCGTCATTAAAAGAATTTATATTTCGTAATTATAATTCTTTCCTTCCTTTTCTCGTTAATTTTCGCAACGGGATACTTAACCACTAACAAATGAGGTAGGTACAGCCCAGAAGGTTAAACATAAAAAACCAGAAACGGCTGTTGTATGAAAAACGGACAAAGTCTCACTAATATAACTGTAAAAGTGCATAAGAATGCATTCCTGGATAATACATACATGCACGCACGCACGCATGTACGCACGCGCGTACATGTCAGGAAAATACAGATTCACCTTCTAGGTTGTGCAATAACGAAAGACATACAGAGGAGCATGGAGCATCGTCAAAGAGAAAGGAATTATGTCTTTGATACTCTATTTCCATATATAAAAAGTCCCAAAAATAGCGTACTTTTCTTAAATTACAAATACTGGGGAGAAGTTAGATTAAAAAATATCAAGTTATTGAAAGTTGAAAGATTCTGACAAATTTAATATCAATTAAACAATTCTTCGTTTTTAAATAGTAATCAATTTTGGAATTTTAATATAATATTATCAATAGTATGTAAAATTTTTATTCGAAAAGTACGTAACTTCCAAGACAGTTTCTATAAAAATGTCTTAAGAAGATTGTAGAATAATAACAATTTAATTAATTTTATAATTATCGAGTGTAAGACTTCATATACACATATCAGACAAAGATAAGAAAACATTATATAGCAGAAACATTATAGAGCAAAAACATTTTAGCTATGTAGAGAAGGACAAAAACACAAATGACTTACGAAAGAGACATAATCAAATGATGGCACCTTGAGAAAATTCTTCCGATAAGAGCTTCTTCGTAATGATAAAACTATGTAAATGACACTTTAATAAAGTTAAGTTGACAGAAGTAATTGTAATTTGCAAATATTACTCTGATGTTTGCCTATAGTGCCTAATACGTTTAATGTGTGTGACTAAATGGGGGAGAGAATTTTTTGTTAATGGAAGGGAATGGTCATAAAATAATATTGCTGAATTTTTATGAGAATATTTTGTACTTTCTAAAAGTAGAAAGTATTTCGAAACGTTAACAAATAATCAAAACGCAGGTTCTCTATAACCAATTAGTTAATGAGTTAATAAAAATACGGAAATCCATCTGTAGATGTTGCAGATGCAATGTCGAGGGTAAAAAACCAGGGAATAAAAGAAGTGGCTATTTGTAAAATCCGTAATAAAAATTATCACACCAATTCACGTCAAAACCATGCGTCCACTGCGATTCGTCTACACTCATTTTGAAACATTTCGCAAATATCATGCGAGGATATAGTAGTGTACCAACAACTTCTATCAGAGGCAAATCGCCGCGTAAATTTTCAACTCGCTACAGTCGAGCTACTTGTACTATGAACACGTCGTAATACAATCCTTATTGACTTTTCAATAGACTTTTTAATAGAGTTTACTGAATGATTCAGAAGTTGCTAGTAGAGAGACAGGTGTACTAAATCATCAGAGTGGAAAAAATATGAGATATCGATTTTGAAATTAATCTAACAAAACCTAAGAGAATTTCAAGAAACACGTATACTATATATATATATATATATATATATATGTGTGTGTGTGTGTGTGTAAATATACGAAATTACATTACTCCAAGAATTTAGTAACATCTGTATAAATGTATAGTCATTCAAAGTTATTAATCGATCGGAAATAACGATTGCACGTACCTTTCTTCATTTTCTTGATTTCTTGCTCCTGTTGATCAACAGCAGCACCCAGTAAGGTAAAGATAATACCCGCCTGGGAGTTAACACCTACTGCAGAAACTAACATTTTTCCGGAACCTTCCATTACGTGCGTACCTTTTCAACAATATAACATACACACAAGATAGTTTTCCATCCATAAAGATCCTTTAAACACTGAAACTTTTTTTATACAAGAAATAGCAACAAAGATACATAATTCAGCCAAGGCTCTCTCACCTGAAAGTACCATAGGATCAAACGATTCCCCCTTTTTTACATGATCTGACTCTCCAGTCAGACTGGATTCATCCACTTTGAGATCGTTGCTTTGTATAAGAATACCGTCTGCAGGCAACAGGTCTCCATATTTTATCTATATTGTCAAACAACTAATTTAATGTAAATTTTGCTTTTCTCTACTACATTAATATGTAATAATGCCGTACAAAGTTAATCCAAGATATTAATAGATTATTATATGTTTAAAGAATTAGATTAATGCATATGTACCTGACAAATGTCACCCACAACAATGTCAGACACGGAGATTTGTTTCACTTCTCCTTGTCGTATAATTGAGAACTTGTGTTCTCCTTCTATCCGACTTTGAAGACCTCTAAATTGCCTCTCCTTGGAATAGTCATTAAACGCTGTCACTAAGACCACCACGATTACAGAAATCAATATAGCGAGTCCTTCAATCCAACCGTATTTTGCTTCATCTTCATCTACTCCTGGTGTTTTAGCTAAATAAAAAGATAATAAGAATTGTAAAAATTTCTTTCAAGTTTTTCTAAATCTAAAATTGATAAAATTTCTCTCTGCAATTATATATTATCTTTTATAGATATGTAAGACTTTAATATAAAACTATATAGAATTCTCTTACTATCTAAGTGGAAACCACTCATAAATAAAAGATGCGATATCACATCATACTTACGTTTTTCCGAATCATCAGCAGGATGATAAAAGCTAAGACCTAATGAAACCAATGCTGCTACTTCTAAGATGATTAACGTGACATCTTGCAATGCTTCCCATACTAACTGTAAAAATGTTTTTGGTGGTTTTGGAGGTATCATATTGGAACCAAATACATCTCGCCTATGTTGTATGTCCGCTGCTGACCCACTAAGACCTACGCAGATGACAAAAATCGTGATAGCGTAACGCATCCTCTCATCATATGTCTTTCTACGTCATAATTCTCATTTGTCTTATGATTCTAAATCTTCAAGGATTAGGAGAAACAGTCGCAAAGCTTGTCGACTGTCCGTCCAACCCTACAAACGTTCTGTTCGCAGCGAGACGCAGCGAATGAGCCTACCTTCATTGGGTGAAGTATACAGCTTTTTACAAATCTCCTGCACACCACCGTAGCCATTGATTTTGTTGACACCTTCGCGACCCCGCAGCTCCATGAGCTCGCGGAGTTGCTTAAGTGTGACACCATATTGGGCCGGCCGGCCGTCTATCGTCGCCATGATATCCCTATCGCCTTCGTTGGCCGAAGCCAACTACTCTTACGCTTCCGTAAGGCTACCACGGCTCGTATTATTCTCTGGCGTCGCTGCTCCACTGGCCTCCAAGTGAATGGAGGGCCAACGGCTGAAACACAACGGAGACTTTCTTCAATTGTCAAGTTTACAAGATGTAATAAGTGCTAAATGGATGTAAACACATGTCCCATCATTTACATTCATACACATGTCACGTATGATGTCCATTTGTAACTTAAACTGTCGCAGTGTCCACTAACTAATTGGGAATTACAGTCTACGGGGGAGCGTGGTCGACACACATCTCATTGTTAGAGAGAAAGGAGATTAAATAGTTGAAGTCTACCGTCACGAGGCGTGTAGCGCACATCGCCGCACGACAGGCAGCTCTCTCTCTCTCTCTCTCTCCTCGATCAGCGGTGCTCCGGGAATCGAGACGCGGACGCAATCGATACGCGCGGCCGCGTGTCGGGAGACAGTGAACGAATCGCCGACGACGACGACGATGACGGGGACGATGACGGCGACGTGGACGAGGGCACGCGGCACGACGGCGACGGACGTTCTCGTCGCTTATGCAACGCGATTATTGATTCCGGGGGTGTGCAGCGACGTCGAAAGGAGCAACATCGCTTCGCCGTGCTGGTACCTACATACACACACGCATACACACACGTACACATACATATACACACATACGAGCGCGCACCCCACGTCGACCCTACCGCGGCGCTTCGCGCTAAATGTCAAACTCCTTTAACCCGGCGCGGCGGCCGAGCAGACGCGCTCCGCCGTGTCACGGAGACGCGGCGAGATCGGAGCGAGATCACGAGGCACTCTCGCGGCTGCCGCGAACGCACGCGCGCGCGCGCGCGCGCGTTTAATCCCCGAGGTCGGTTAACCCTCTCCCCCCGAGTTAAAGAGCCGAGTGCACTCGCCCCGTCCTCTCTCCGTCAGGTGGAGCGAAACATCCCCCATCCGTCGAGCTGGAGCGCCGCGCTCCGAGATTGAGGTTATGCGCGCCTCGGCGGCGGCGGGCAGCGGCGTGAAGGTTGGCGCGGGCCGCCGCGGAGTCCGGAGGTGAGACCCCCCGGGGTGAAAACGAATGCCGCGAACGCGGCCGCTGACGGAACGGAAAATACCGCTAACGGGACGGACTGTCACTCGTTCGCCCGCTCGCTCGCTCGCTCGATAGGAATACAAACACGGTGCTCTAAAAATAACGGCGCGCGTCAGACAGAGAGGGAGCGGACGGAGGGAGAGCAAAGGGGGAGGAAGGGAGGGAGGGAGAGGCACGTTTACCTCCTGACGGTTCCCTTTTCGTGTTCGAAGAGAAAATCGACGAGCAAACACAGCCGGACACGACCACCCGAGTTTTTAGGGTCTCCGTCACAATTTCATGATTTCCCGTGAGTGACGTAGCCGCAAGGAGAGGCTTTCGCGTCGCGCAGGGCAGGCCAGGCGTGCGGTGGCGGGCGGCACATCCAGCAACGTGTGAAGCTTACCTCCCGATCGCCGCAGAGAGGCGAGTGTTAAGTGAAATTAGCCATTAGCAAAGTAATAATCTAGTAATAATCGATTCGTGTTGCCCTCTAGTAGATCGCGAGCGCAACTTCTCTGTCTCTCTCACCTCTCTTTATCTCTTTTTTCCTTTTCTTCCTCTCTTCGTCTAGGATCCGCTGTTTTATCTCGAATCGTGGATTCGTTATACCGACTCGCGCGGCAACTTTAAGTCTCTGATTTTCGGTCGCGGCGTTCAAACGCGCCAAAAATGCGCGCTCGGAGCTTCCCCGGGCAGAAAGAAAAGTGACCTCAGCTTCGCGATGATCGAAGCGAGAGAAAAGAGAGGGATCTCTGTGTGAGATAAAAATTAACTCCATTTTGAGGGAGAAACGACCCGAGTACACATCGGCGAAGAGTACACGGAAATTTAATCCGTTCGGTAAAAGCCCTCCGGTCCGCTGCGATGAAAGATCAACGGCGGGACAATCGGAGACGTCGGGACGGCGGGCGTCGTCATCGTGGCGACGCGTTTTCCACGCACAAAATTATCCTACTCATCCGCGGGTAGTTCACGTAATATAATCCTCACCTGTTATTATCGCGAGCTAGATAATAGATAATCGACTCTCTTTTGTTTTTAGGAAAAGGCGTTCGGGCTCTCTTGCAACCCTAAAGTCGCGACGTCCCGATTGCAACGTCAGACGATCGAGAGTAGGGTAAAGAGAGAAGGGTAGAAAGAAAGAGAGAGGGACAGAAGAAAGAAATACAAGGGAAGTAATGAGTGACACTTGCGTTCCGGTCGGGACCGAAATTCGCTTCCTTTTCGGGCGACCGGACGGCGCGATCCATGGGACCGAAAGCTTCTCGGATCGATTCCGAAACGAAGTTGCGTAAGGAGAAGCAATTTCCCGTTCGCAAAACGCTTCCGTCGCTTTTCATTAAAACGAGCGTCGGGCATTTGGCGCGCGCACGCACGCACACACACACACACACACGGGCGCGCGTAATTGCATTTCGCCGCGCGAAACCGCGCGCTACGGCGACTTTTATAGAGCGCGATCTCGCGACTTGAAATACTTCCAAAATGCATCGTCCATTCGGTCACGTCGGGGGCGATTCCCCTTCTCTCTGTCGTGTAAAAAAAAAAAAAAAGAAAAACGAGACTGTCTTTGGGTTTTCGCTTCAACTCCATTTCGCGCCGATTTTGAGGCAGAAAGTAATCAGTCGTTGGATCGGTCAGGGATCGATACGGCAGCCTTGGTACCGTAATAATAATGGTAACAGATAACGATCGCACGTGGCACCGTGTGAAAAATACGATTTGTCACGTTGCACGTGAGAAAGTATAATTGAATCAGTTAGAACAGAAAGGGCACATGTGTGACAAAATTAAATATTCAAGAAAAGCTATAACTTCTATTACAAGCAATAGAAATATTTCATACGTTCCATGCTGCTTTCCCCTGAAGATGAGGTCTTTTAAAGTAAATTTTCATTTTAAAAAGCTTGAAAAGACGCGCCTATCCGTGCAGAACAAGGATCCATTGTTAGCTCAATTTCGGCCGAAATGTCACATGTCCCTTTTCTCTTATCACTCGTTCGCGGTTGAATTCGTCGTGTCCTTGTCGTCGTTCACGCGCGATCGAACCGGCATGGGCGCATTCTCCAATACGCGCGGCCGAAGGCTCGAAGGTCTGTCTTACGTGTACGCGATTCGATCATCCGACGTGTCCTACCTTTCTCCGTTACGCGCGTCCGCTCGCGCACAATGCTATAAATACGGAATCTGTTCGCGATCGCGAGAAGGTCGCGCGGGGACCGTCTAGGTCGCGAGTCTCGCTCGCGCGGGGCGGACTCGCGATGCCGCGACGGTGGCATCTCGCCGCTGGAGGAACGACGCGACGACGCGGGTCCCGGGTCCCGGGTCCCGGGGCGGACCGCGGTCGCCGTCGCTGGCGTTGTTTCAGCGACCGAGCGACCACGGGAGCGTCGCGTCATTAATGCGCCTTGCAGAGCTGCGGCGAGAGACGTGGCGAGGGGGAGGGAGGTGCCGGAGGTCGCGAAATGATGTCACCGCTTACGCACGTTCATCGAATTAGACTCCGCGCGATTTTATTATCCGCTCAGACGGCTCTTAGCTAAACGAGTTTAATCGCTTTTGCATGAGCCGCCCTCATTATTCACCCGCGTGCCAGGCCGTCACGTAACGTTAATCCCGTCCGGGGCGCGACGCCGTTCCTTTTTATTAACTGCAACCCGCCGCCGTCGCCGCGCCGCGCCGAGAGATGAGAAATGTCCCGTCAAACGTCAGATCCGCCGTAAGACCGCCGGAAATTCGACGTTCGCCGAAGCTCGGAAGTACCCATTTCGCGAATATTAATGGGAGAACGAAATGTATTAAAGAAAACTCGGAGACTCTTGCCCGAATTCGTCTTCCTTTCACGATAAAAGTTGCAAAATGTCAAGTTCACGTTACTCGTCCAGAGCTATAGACGTAAATAACGAAAGGTGATTCCCAGCGGCGGAATTTCTGCCTAATTGATGCCGCGCGAATAGCCGACTTGAGTCGAGATGAATAACTGCCTGATCAAAAGAAATAGCTCTTTAAATGTACATTTAATGTATTTTTAATTTGCTAAAGAATATTTATCTGACAATGAGATAAGAATAACGAGTTTCGCGAGTATCTGGTACCGTTGGGCGATTAATCATTTAATCGGCGAAAAAGTGTGTGACTCTCACCTGCTAGCGCGAGAAGAAACGGAGCTGATACGCGGAGGTCCACGCGGACGCGGAATAAATAGCGTCGTGTCACAACTAGTCATCGGACACGCTCGCGCCGCGAGAACGAGAGATAGAAGAAATCAACGGAGGAATGATTCATGAATGTAAAAGAGCGTCCTACGCAAACACGCTTCTCCTGCTCGCGCGCGTTCTCGGAACACTCGGCCGAGTCACGGGTGTGCACGATCACCGTTTTCTTATCAAAATCCGAGAGCTCGTCCTTAATGCCCGCGGGGCACGCTCGCGGTGGTGACGGCGGGGAGGGAAAAGGCACGCAAATAAATATTTACGACGCTCCTTTAAGCAGAGCGGTATCCGGCCGACTCGCCGGCCGAATCGATATAAACGACGCTAAACGCGTCACTGACATTCATTCGCATTCGTGATACGGTCGTTAGACGGGCAACAATATTATCCTCGGAGGATGACGCATATATTTGTTTAATACTTTCACCGCGGCGTCTCGCATGTGCGCGACATTGGCGATTCGCGTGGGATAAAAAGAAAACGCTCCTTTTTATAAGGCACGCGTTACAAGGCGGATGATGTAAACTCTAAATTTACGGCAGGTTACATTGCAGACGGATGGCGTAATCGGAGAAATATTTCTCGTGTCAGTGACAAATTTGCGAGAAATAATTGCGATCGTTCCTCGAAGTGCAGGTTGGCCGCCGCGTTTCGACCCACTACGTAATGATCGCCTTTAATGGCTGCATGTTTTAAAGAATTTTCAGCGATAGAAATCGATTACGAGGCTCGACCAAGATAGAAACGATCGGCGATTATTCGGCGAAACTTTTACGGGTTTCCCCGGACCTCTCGTCTCGTAATTGTGACAATTTTTCGAATACGCACGGTGTAGTAAAATTGCGATAGCGTATCCGCGCAATACAGTGATTGCGATGAACGACAGAGGGCATCTGTCCTGATGCATCATTCATGCTTCTACCACTCGCTAGGCCTTGATTGCATCACTGTTTTTATTTAACTTCTAAAGAGGTTTCTGTTGAATATGTTAATATCTAAATTGAGGAGAGAGAGAGAGAGAGAGAAAGAGAGAGAGAATCATGAATACATTTTTAGATATTTTTAGAAGGTAGAATACATAAGTATTACATTTATCGTCAGCACTTATTGTTAAGTATACGTTAATAATTATTAAATTATCTATAAAAATAATAATTACGCTAACATTTTTATCTCACTGTTATTTCGACATATATCACTTTCGCTCAAAATTAAAAAGTTCAACCAACGATAAGTATTCATCAAACATACTTGTTTCTTTTTTTTTTGCGCGCGCGCGACTCTTGCATAACGCAAAACGGAATTCCGCGAAGGGTTAAGGAATCACGTATCACTCTAATTACCACCCACTCCGGCATAATTTCCACCCACGTCACAACTACAATAACAGAAATCATCTCGAATACGCGTGCGCGCGCGATCGGAATCAGATTCGCATGTTTTTTCTTCTATATTAAAGTCGCGAGTATATGTAGAGCCCACGCTATCGGCCACGCAATAAGCAACGTGAACGAGTAATGAGAATAAAATAGCACCAACACGACACTTCAATTATATGCTGCCGCTAATTATGTGCAGCCTTCGGAGAAAAAAACGCGAAGTCGTCATCGCGGAATTTTCGCAGGTAAAACCTGTCTTTTTCCTCTCCTCTTTCCTCCGAACACCGATCGTGGATTTTTTTGCGGCATCATCGCTCGCAACTCGGAGATAAAATGGACCGCGGGAGTCTGAGAACGCGAGAGCCAGGATCGAGTTTGCGTGTAGGTGAACTCATTAAAAGTGGATCTTGCACAGATCTTGGAGTATCTGTGCAAGAGTTTCCTACGCGCTACACGTGACGTCAGTTCGGTGGAGAAACGTCGGAGTTTCTCAGGTGTTTGTGGATTTTTCTAGCTTATTTAACTACGATCGCGCGAACGTGCTGCGGGAGAGTCGATTTGTTCTTCGCCTCTCTCTGTCTCTGTCTCTCTCTCTCTCTCTCTGTTTTTCACCTCGTGAAATCGCGACTTTTATTATACACAACGCGCAGCCGGCCCTGTGCCCGTCGGAATATTCTGGTAATATTCTCCTTCGCAGATGATATTCTTCGTTAACAATATCGCGTCGCGCTAATCGAGGTCCTCGGCGAGACGCCAAGTTGTCGAAAATTGCCTCGCAGCCGGCCGCGAGCCGGGAAACGAAATGAAATATGACACCAGGTATACTGGGAAAGGTAATAAAGTGCAATACACAATGAGGTAATAAGCAGGGAAATAAGCAAGCGCGGGTTATAAACGGCGGAAACGAAAATATTTGCCCGTAACATGAGCCGCGTATCAATGGACTTTCGCGGGTGTGTTTCTCATTAAAGCAATCTGCCTCGAAGCTTCATCTCCAAATTGAGTCACGGAGATTACCGCGGCCTCTCTCGCTCTCCCCCCCCCTCGTGCCGTTAATCCACTTAATTCACTTCACTTAAAAGGGTGGAAAGATTAGGATAACGCGAGCACGCGGATACCGGCGCGTAGTCGAATTGTGACAGCGTGACAGCCACTTGTCCGATGTCACGCACGGCGAAACGTGTCACGCACCGAGCACGCTCCGTCTTTCTTCCTCTCCGTCTGTCTCTCTCTCTCTTTACTTATTTATTTTTCGCCTACAATATTTTGCAATGTCTCATCAGGCGGGGCCCGGCCCTATATCGATCGCGCTCACCTGGCTATCGAACCGCACACGCACGCGAGCATTCAGGCGGAGCGCGCGTTACCTCACGACGTAATAATCTCCGATGACCGACCCGGCCTTTCTACGTTTCCATATAGGACTGCCGGATGCCGACCGTCAGGAACGCTTCCGGTGTGTCGTGTAATCGCGACACACGCAGGAATGTACGTAGTCGGAGCCGCGATCTCTCCAGAGACGGCCGCGTTAATGTCGCCAAAGTAACCCACCGCGAAGTATTGCTTTACGGTGCTTCGGCGTTTCAGTGTTGCGTTCGTCTCCAGAACAGCACGTGGATGTTTCATACGAAACATTTTTTTTCCCTTTGTGAAAAGCTGACGTTTTCCTGACGGTTCTGGACCAGCCCCAACGATTATTCCAAACAGAAAGAGATAAAAATGAAAACGAAAAGGGTACTGCCAACTTTTTGGCTCTCAGACGACAATTTTCCAAGTCTCCGGAGATTAAACTCTTTTTCGGGGATCTGGCATTCTCCTGCGACTTCTAGTCAGCACTTTGAAAGTTCCATCGAGAAGTATTCGAATCGATCCCGATTAAAATGAAAGTTATTACCGATATCTGTATGAATAAAAATGCAAAGTTGACAACTCATATAGCATCTCTATGTTCTGACGAGAATCTCAATTTATTCTGAATTATTCATCTTTACAAGTTACTTATCTCTCTATTTTTTTCTCTCTGTCTCGATCTCTCCTTGCTGCAGCGTGCGTTAACTGTGTCGATGCATTG
>VBVQ01005282.1:0-12189 GCA_011636635.1 Tetramorium simillimum | reverse complement strand
GCGTATAATGTTCGTAGTACATGATCGCCTACATATATTATACTTCTATCTCACTTTCTCGGCGTCGCTACCGTCTATTGTGAAGGTACGCCACTAGCAATATAGGAGTATTACATATATGTTGCGAAAGCGAGAGGTATCACGCGACGCGACGATTGGCAGAGCGAAGGTGCGTGGGAGGTGCGCGTGCAGCGAGGCGCCGCGAAACGAAAGAGAACTCGACAAGTCTTCGAGAAGACGTCGACCATAACGGAAGGCTACGCGGAGACGCATCGTAAAGAACTCGAGATTTCCGCGACCACGCGATATCAGAAAATACGTGAAACACGCCGAGCGGTAAAAAGTACGCGACGTGCGCACGCTACGGGTGTTTTCGCGAAGTGCGAGTGCGGCGAGAAACGAAACGTTCGACACGAGGCGCGAACACGGACATTGTTCGGGAGAGCGGCGGCCATTATTTTACGCGCGCGAGACACGACATTGTTCGGGACACGCGAAAGGTCCAAAGGGACAACGCATCGGATACGCGGACACGCGACTTCCGAAAAAGAAATTGCGTATTACGCAAATAACGTTCGCGAAGACGAATGTAAACTTGATCGAATGAGGCAACGACCAAGCGCAACGGTCGCAAAGAGAGCGCAAGCCGAAGCTAATTCCAAGACACGAAGATCGAAGCCAGGATAGAAATATAGGGGGAGCCACTGGAGCGACACCTACAAAAACACGTTCCACAAACCAAAACATGAGGGCGACACCACCGAAAGGCAAAGGGATACGGGACGTGACCAAAACGCGAAGATTCCGAATAAGTGTAAACGAAATCGAGAGACAAGCCGAGAATGGCGAGAAGCGCAAAGGCGAAGAAACAACGTTGCTGTACAACGGGCAGAGAAAGGGCCAACCAACTCCGAAGAAAACCCAGACGAACAAGCGACGGCGCGAGGGCGTAACGGGAAAGAAGAGATCCTGGAAAACGCGGAGAAGAGGGCACGAGAAGCGTTACCGACGGACAACAACGGACCGGAGAAACACCAACTATCGGTAACCGGGACCGATTCGAATCAAGACTGCACAGATGGCACCAGCGTGACAACAAGTGTAGACTATCCGTTAACTTGGATGTCCACAACGTATGCCAAGGCACAGAATTACACTCGTGTTTCTTAGACAACTTAGTTTATTAACACTGGAACTTAGTTTTGGTACAAATATATATATATATATATATATGTATATGCGCTAGCACAGGCTAGGACGTGTGTTGCTAACGGCAAGAGATGACGATCTATGTTTCGCTAACGGCGAGTTCAGAATATCTCAAGCGCATGAGGGGAGGAAGGCGCTTGAGGTTGGGCGCTTCCATTGTTACCAACATGACGGCGCGAGAGGGAAGTAGGCTAGTGCCTACAGTACTCCCCCTTAAAAAAAAAATGATATACTTCGAAAACTTAATCTAAGTAGATCTATTTTTATTCGTGTAACATTTTAATATAGGCTTTCTCGGTGAAACAATATTCTTAGGTACGGTAGCTTTACTAATTATATTACGAGCAAAAGTGATTGAGCGCTTCGGGCTAGATTGTAATTGCGAGTCGGACGGAGATTGAGTAACACGCACGCTCGGCTGCGAAACTAGGTTGTCGACGTCGGTAATAATATACGCAGGTTTCAACAGCTCGGTAGATACACTACGGGGTTGACCATTGATTTCCAGAGTATACACACTGTCTGAGTTCCTACTCAGAATTTTGTACGGTCCAACATACGGACGCTCTAACGATTTTTTTGTTTTAACTAGCATGAACACATGCGTGCACACTTTTAAGTCTTTAAAGAAAAAGGCTCGAGATTTGTAGTTGTGAGTAATAGGGACTGGTTTGATCGCGCGCATATACTCTCGAAATTCTTCTATAAAAATATGGGGGTCAGGTTTAAAATCGATAGTTGCTAAGAATTCGCCGGGAATACGCAATGGTGTGCCATACAAGAAATCGGCTGGCGATGCATTAGTATCTGTTCGCAGATGAGTACGCAATCCTAAAAGCACAGTAGACAAGGTGCGGGTCCATCGCGAATCGGCGTGGCACATGAGCGCGGCTTTAAGACAACGGTGCCAACGCTCCACCATACCATTTGACGCGGGGTGATACGCGGTAGTACGGATACGCTGAGTACCGACAAGCGAGAGAAGAGCTTGAAAGAGCTGGGATTCGAATTGAGCTCCTTGGTCGGAAGTAATGACCGTCGGAGCACCGAATTGAGAGATCCAGTTCTCATAGAAGGCACGAGCAACGGCTTGAGCTGACATATTTCTTAACGGAATGGCTTCAGGCCAGCGCGAGAAACGGTCAACCATGGTTAACATATACTGGTAGTTTTCGCTTGGCGGCAAAGGTCCTACGATATCGATGTGTACGTGTGAGAATCGCCCATCGGGAGCAACGAACTTATTAGGGTCGCACTTAACATGACGAGACACTTTAGACTGCTGACAGTCCAAGCAGTTTCTACAGAAACGCGAGACGTCGCGATGTAGGTTAGGCCATATGTAGCGCTGCCTGATTAATCGGTCAGTGACCTTGGTACTGGGATGCGATTGATTATGGTACATGACCAACAGTTTATTGCGCAAGGTACCAGGAACATACGGTCGGATGAATTCGCTAGTTATATCACAGTATAACGGAATACGGTTGGGTCCCCAAGTCAACCTTTTCAGTTCTAAGGTTGACTTGGAAGACTTGAGAAGTTCGGGCAGTTCAACGTCGGCGTTTTGCTCTGCCGAGAGTTCCTCGAGTTGAATTTGGTCGGAAAAACAAATTGCTTCTATGCGCGATAACGGATCGGCTACTAAGTTGTCGTTACCGGAAATATGCGAGATTCTACAAGAAAACTGAGTAATATACGATAGTTGACGCGTTTGGCGCGGAGATGCTTTATCAGATCGCTGAGTGAACGCATAGGTTAGGGGTTTGTGATCGGTCACAATTAAGAAGTCACGGCCTTCCAAAAGGTGTTTAAAATAACGAATCGCTTCGTAGACTGCAGTGAGCTCTCTATCATATGCACTGTATTTGAGCTGCGTTGGGGTGAATTTGCGTGAAAAGAATGCAAGAGGTTGCCATGAATCATTCACTTTCTGCTCTATTACAGCGCCCATCGCGAAGTCTGAGGCGTCTGTAACGAGTCTGATTTCCGCTGAATCTGCGGGGTAAGCCAACGAGGTAACCTTCGACAGGTCAGCTTTGCATTTGAGGAATGCGGCTTCCGCTTCGGCGGACCAAATAATTTCGCGCTTGTCGCGTTTACACGAATTAGTGACATACGCGTTGAGCGGGGCTTGAGCTTGCGCAGCGTGAGGTAGACATTGACGGTAAAAATTGATCATACCTAAGAATCTCCTCAGTTCCTCGACGGTGCGAGGCTTAGGGTAATCAATAATGGCTTGTGTTTTATCGGCGGTGGGTTTAAATCCCTGCGAGGTGATAGAATAGCCGAGGAAAGTGAGTTCGAAAACGCCGAAGACGCATTTATCGAGGTTAATACGGAGACGGAAGGAGTTGAGTCGCTCGAAAACTGTTTTAAGATGATCCTCATGCTCCGCTTCCGACGCGGATGCTATAAGGATATCGTCAAAAAATGTGAATACAAATTCTAAGTCGCCAAGGGCGCGATGTATGTAGCGTTGGAAGGTTTGACCTGCATTGCGCAAGCCAAAGGTCATAGCGCAAAACTCGAACAGGCCGAACGGGGTGGTAACGGCCGTCTTTGGAATATCGTCCGGTGCTACAGGAATCTGATGAAACGCTCTGTATAAGTCAAGAGAGGAAAATATAGATTTGCCGTGCAGAGAAGCTGCAAAATCATGAATATGCGGTACGGGGTATCTGTCGGGGGTGGTAATCGCGTTCAAACGCCGATAGTCTCCGCAGATTCGCCATTCGCCGCTCTTCTTTTTCACCATGTGAATGGGACTTGCCCAAGGACTGCAGGACGGCCTGCACAGTCCTTCTTCGCAATAGCGTTTAAACTGAGCCTTCGCTGCCTTGAGCTTGTCGGAGGACAGATGCCGCGGGCGTTCAGCGACAGGGGGGCCAGAAGTGATTATATGGTGATGCACACCGCGCGATTCCAACGGAGCGTGTTGCTCGGAACCTATAACTTTTGGAAAGTCAGCGATAAGTTGCGCGTATTTATGCGCAGAACTTACCAGCTGAGCGGATACTGTGAGTACAGATTTAACGAACCCAGACACGTGTAACCCGGTTACTTGGTCTATCAGTCGTCCTTTATTCAAGTCTATGAGAAGACTGTAGTGGGAGATTAGATCTGCTCCTATTATAGTGAAGGGCACGGCCGCGACGCAGAAATTCCATTTGGACGGCGGATTCCCAAATCTAAGCTAAGATGCACGTAATTGAATGTATCAATCTTAGTATCGTTAGCTGCGAAGAGTTTAATGCCGGAAGGGCATGCCTTATTATCGCGGGACACAGATATTAACGAGATGTCTGCCCCGGAATCTATAAGGAAAACTTTTCCTGTTTTTCGGTCGCGGATATGGAGGCGTTTTGACGATTTCGGACCTTCAATCACCGCCTCTGAAGACGGAGGTCCCTTTAGTTTGACTGTTTTTCCTCCGCGGCCTTCCACGCACACGGCTTATAACAATGCAAGGCTTTATCACCGTACTTGCGATGAATACGGCAGAGCGACTGCGAGATCGCCGGCGAGGCGATGAGTTATGTCCGCGGAACTGTGAGCGAGATCGAACCTGCGTCGACAGCTCTTGTATTTGCTTTTGCATCTCGTGAATCATGCGTTCTAAAGCGCTAGCGTTTGAGGAAGATGCTATAGCCTGTGGAGGCGCGGATCCCGTAAATGGTACGACGGCGGATGATATGGCAGAGTACTGCGAAGACTGTCCATATACATCCATTACGGTGTCAGCGAGTTGCGCGAGGTCCTGAAGAGACTCGGATTTCGATGCAGCTACGACTGCGCGACATTGCTCAGGAAGGCTTTCAAGAAATATGGAGCGCAATACGAAATCACTACACGATGATCCGCTAAGGTTGCGCATGCGTGCAAGAATCTGCGAAGGTTTCCCTTCGAGTGTGATTTGCCCCTTTAAAAGTTGGCGTAACTTGGCCTCTGACGAAATGGCAAAGGTAGAGACAATGCGCTCTTTTATAATGTTGTATTGATTTAATGGATCGGGAGACAAAACTAAATCACTGACAAGGGCGACGGCTTCTATGCCAAGATGCGCGATAACGGTATTGGCCATAGTAATCTGATTGGTTATCCTTGCGTTTCGAAGAGAAGCTTCAACTTGGATAAACCAAAGAGCTGGGTCAGCTTTAAAGAACGGGGGAATTTTCGGCGCACGATAGAACGCCTCGACACGTGGCTCAAGGTTTCGGGCACTGTTTTCGTTTGCCTCATTATTTTGGCGAGCACTGTCTGAATTTTGAGCGCGTAATGTTGAGTTTTCGGCCTGCAAGCGCGCAATGGTCTGCCGAAGCTCGTCAGCAGGGGAATCGTGAGCGAGAGGCATGATAGATGCAAGGTATCGCGGTATCGAGCGGTAATGCACGGAAATAACACCGTATGAACGGATAATACGATATCGGAACGCTGTGGTAATATTATCGACGCGACTAAGGTAACCGGTATGGTAACGGTTATCGACGCAACAACAGCACTGATATGGTAACGGTTACCGACGCAACAACAGCACTGATATGGTAACGGTTACCGACGCAACAACAGTACTGGTATGGTAACGCACATGGTAACGGTTATCAACGCGGCAACTGAATAGGCACATGCGCACAACGCGAAAGCAGGAATTATGCAACGGCTACGCGCAAAAAATTGACGCGCGAAACCATTTTGAATTTATGCAATTTCGCAATCTCACGCATCGGCGACAATGTAGGTCCAGGATGCTGAACAGGCGCTGCCAGGGCGACGAGGATAAGGCGCCGGTGACGGTGGCTTCACGCAAAACCTCGCCCAAGACGGTCCGGGTGTCGGAATAGCTCGTTCATCCCAGGGTGATAGGCAGGTCCACTCGGCTCTCGAGCAAGGAGACCACGGTAGACTGCTGGGTTGCGATGCTTCCCCAGGTGGGAAATCGTATGGTGACTGGCTAGTCCCCAGCGATTTCAGAGACTGCTCAGGCAGTTAACAGATGCCTTTTTCTTGAGGGAGGAGGATGGTCGAACACGGCCACTCTCTCCAAAGGGCCGTCCGTGCGCTCGCAAGGCTTGAGCGCCGGAGAGGGCGTCGTACGGACTGCTGCAGCTCGGATTAATCGCGAGCCTCTGGCACGGTTCCGCACGAAGTTCCAGGATGATTGTCCACGAGGCCACGGTGAATAGATCACGTCGGGGTCACCACTGTAGACTATCCGTTAACTTGGATGTCCACAACGTATGCCAAGGCACAGTATTACACTCGTGTTTCTTAGACAACTTAGTTTATTAACACTGGAACTTGGTTTTGGTACAAATATATATATATGTATATGCGCTAGCACAGGCTAGGACGTGTGTTGCTAATGGCAAGAGATGATGATCTATGTTTCGCTAACGGCGAGTTCAGAATATCTCAAGCGCATGAGGGGAGGAAGGCGCTTGAGGTTGGGCGCTTCCATTGTTACCAACATGACGGTGCGAGAGGGAAGTAGGCTAGTGCCTACACAAGTATGCGAGAGTCCGAGCAGTGCGAAGAGGAAAACAGTCGCGTGAGAACGGTCGTTAGCGATACAGTGTCAACGAACGAGATTCGAATGTCGACCAGAGCAGGAAAGCAAATAAATAAACCCGCAAAAGTGTACCCGGTGGTAACAAAACTTGAAAGAGTGTGCGTGAGCATGCTCAGTGAGACCGCGACAACCAAGATACACATCCTGGACGAGCTGACGATGCACAAAGATCAGTTCGACAGAGAGTCAAGCGCAACGATGGATCGAGACACACCGAGATGCGGGGATACGATCCTGACACGAGCACGACGAGAAGAAAGCGATTTGTTGAGGAAATGGGAGAAAATCCGTGCCGAGGAAACAACAAGCAGGAAAATAATCGAGCGAAACAAGGTGTTGAAAGGCCTCATAACAAAGTGGGAAAACGTGAGTAAGGTACACGACCCGCAAGGAAAACTCAGAAATGAGAAAAAGAGACTTGACGAGAACATTCGGAAAACCGTAGAAGAAATAAAAAAAGAGCGCAACCAGAAAGTACATTCCGTCATACCGGTGCGACTCAGAGAATTAAATTCAACTCGTGATATAGCAGAGGTGTCGGCTGTCATAACGATCGAAGATCTGTTAAATTCAAAACGCGAGAACGAGCCAGTCTACAGAGTAGATGTTGGTGCAGGGAAAGACGATCAATATTTTGAAAACGGTATACGCCATCGACAAAAGATACGAATTGTTGACCAAAGCTCGATTGCAATTTCCACAAGAAGTATTACAAAAGAAGAGCAACGTTCCGAAAACAAAGACGCTGCTAGACCTCTCAAAAGAAGAGGGAACGGCAACCAAGAAGCAAAAAACCTCCGAGTGCAGCGAGGCAAAGGCGGCCGGCGTATCAAAGGATTCACCGACGCTGCGATGCAAGACGCCGGAGACAAAACAAAACAAGGGCGAGCCGAGATTCGTCACAAAGAAAACGAACTTGGCGCTGCCTGACGTAACTCCCGACGAGAAAGCGGCGATAGAGGGGACAGCGGACGAGCCGATGACCGACGACGTCCAGCCACCTGCCGGCGACGAGGAGCGAGCGTAAATAATAAGTCGTTCGGTAGAGCGCAATGAAAGTTTAAAAGGCGGACAAGCACGAAAGAAAGGCACACACGGAAATTAACAATAACCACGATATATATTTACACGTTTATTTACAAAATCATACAGGACTTTGCACAGAGAAGCGAATTCGATGCGGACAAGCAATCCGTAAAGAACTAAACGGCGCAAAGATGAGTGAAATGATTTTGATAAGCGAAACGCGAGCAAGCAACTCGAGATCGCAATTGGCAAAGCAAGAAGCTGCGAGTCGAAACGGCAATTAGCGACTGAGCGCGCGAGCCGGTGTCGGAAGCCCTTTTAAAGGCCCGGGGTCCTTTGTCTAAATCGACGTTGACACAGCTGATCGACTCAGCTGTGTCTTCGTGATTCGGCTTTGCACGTGCAAATTAAAAGCAAACCTAGGGCAATGAACTCGCGACAATGACTTATAAACGAAAAGGAATTCCCGAGTACCCGGTGGCAGAACAATACTGATAATAATTGCGGGCAGGAAAACAACGTGCCGCAGCGTGGAAGAAATGCCAACGTGGCCTTGCTCGGGAAGCTTCTCGAAAGAGCGATTAAAATAGCGAGCGCGGGATCCGCGTTATGTAATCCGTTACAGTCGTTTTTTAGTTCTAAGTCTCAACCATAGAGGGCGCTGTATAAATAATCACAGATGGCGCTGTAAAAGATTTTAGTTAGAGTTTTAACCGCCAGATGGCGCTGTACGAAAATCGGCGTAGTTTTAGATTGTAACGCTAAATGGCGCTGTACGTAAGATGCAGAGTGCGTTGCGCGACGGTTTTCGATAATTGTTGGTTTTTATTCGCGATAAGCGAGCATGTCGAGTTTTGAATTTCTTTGAGTTTATTTTTGTTTTAAGGCTTTCCGGGACGGAATAGCAATTTTTAGTAGGTATACGCCAGAGGGCGCTGTCAACAGGCCAAACCGGCTTGGTAATCATCATCCCAATATCATCCCAATGATATCATCCCAAAAGAGGAAGACGCGATCGAGTAGACTCGAAATGCGAGGCCTATACCTGTTGTAAGCCGATACTATGATTTTTTCTTTAGCGATTAAATACAATGTAGCGTTCATTTAAGTTAAATCTGATACACGTTTGTAGGTATAAGGATAAAGAATGAGGATAAAGAACACTGTTCTGTATTTCGTTTGTCAAAATGTTTATATTGTAACTTTCTATATGTTAAGTTTCTCTCATTTTCTTTATATAACGTTCATTTAAGTTAATTCTGGTAATATGTTAGTAGGTATAAGAAGTATAGAAGACTGTACTGTATTTTGTGTTTTTCAGAATGTTTATATTGTAACTTTCTATATGTTAAGTTAGCCTTCTCTCATTTTCTTTATGTTAATGTCGTCAACAAGTCGGGCTGCATTCTGTATTTTATTTTATTTTACTTTTGCAGTTTTTTCTTTCTCTTTTTCTATTTTTTAATTTTCTATATTTTATTTTATTTTACTGTGATCCGTCTTGTTGTTTTCCTGAACTATATTTTATAATAGATAATGTTACTTACCTTGAGATGATTATTCTTTTCGGCATTATTTCACTGTAGTTTATAATTTAAGTTTAGTTTTAATATGCGAGGGCTCGCGCAGAGAGAAGCCTGAGAGACGACACGGCCCGGTTTTAGGTGATCCTCGAAAATTTAATACGCCCTCTGCGGAAGTTGAAAACGTGCACATGAACTACGTAACCAATGTGCACGGTAACGCAATTGTGTTCCAGGCTATGTGTCAATAAGAGCGACCGAGACAATAATAGCGCCCGCCTAAGCCCTCGCTAAGCTTAGTTGATAGTCGATAAAACAGTATATGGCGTCCCCAGGAAATACCTTTACATAATCCTGGCGAACAGTATTATTATTGCATACCAAAGTAATGTAAATGTGTTTGTAAGCTTCATCGCCAAATGGGTTTGTTCTCAATGGCGTTACTTTTTTAATTAAAAAAAAACGCGAGGACAGCGAGCACAGTGATAGGAAAGAGGAAGAAAGCGCGAGTGTGCGAGAGAGCAGAATTGTGCGATGCGGCGATTAGTCGAAAAGGCGCGCAGTAGGGATGCGCGTAATACAAGGCGCCGTAAACTCGGTCAACGGATCGAGAAGTCTTTCGGGAAATGCTGAACGGTACGGTACGATTTCCGCGAGTACGCGAAAGAGAAATCTATCGGGAGAATTCCGCGGCACGAGAAGATTTCCGCGACCACCCGAAACCATGTCAACCGCGAAACCCGCGAGCGTAACAAACACGCGGCGGGTTCACGCTAAGCGCGAGTGTTGTAACGTCGTAGCGGCACGCGACGCGAAGTGCGCACAAAGGACATTGTACGGGCGCGTAACGGCCATTGAAGGATAACGTACACACTCTTCTCGTACATACACACACTCACACCATACTTCATAACCCCAAAATGGCGCTCATGAGAAGACCTTACTTCCCCTCCCGTCGTTCATCTACAGACCTTGATCGTGGTTAACCTAGAGACCCTAGAAGTAAGAGTCTGGACGATTATGTCTCTATTATTCTCATTGGTCACGAAAGAATATGGCGCGACCAACCATTGCTGTCAAAATCCTATTCCTCCTATTCCAAGCTCGAAACACGTCGCCATTTTATTTCTTAACTAGAACATCGTCCAGACTCTTACTTCTAGTGTCTCTAGGTTAACCCTTTGCGTCACACATTTTTCTATTAATCGAATTTTTATGAAAATTGGTATACAGGGGTTTTTGAGGTCACTAATTACGAATCCGCCATCAGATTTTGACAATTCTTTTTCAAAATGGCGGATCCAATATGGCGGCTCACGATTTTGAGTATTTTTTATCGGTTTTTCATGAAAATTGGTATACAGGGGGTTTTCAGATCGCTGATTACGAATCCGCTATGAGATTTTTAAGATTATTTTTCAAACTGGCGGGTCACAATGTTAAGGATGTTTCATCTGTATTTCATAAAAATTGATATAAAAAATTTTCTCGGGTCGAAATGTTGAAGAATTTCGGAGTTTCTCATCTGTCTTTTTTTACAAGAACAGATATACAGAGCTTTTCTAGGTCGCTGATTATGTGTAGATCATCATATTTTTTAAAGTTGCCTTTGAAATAAAAAATTCAAAATGATGGGTGATAAAAATTATTTGTTTTAAAATTTCATATTTTTTCATTTTTTCGACAATGATACATAGAACATAAAATTTTGTATAGAATATAAAAATACTGAGTAAACTGAATGCGGTTTCTTTCATGAAAAATTTTATGTATCAGTTAATCCATTATAGGCCACGAGGAACTTGCCAATAGTATGGTTTCATACTATATGCCATTTGGGACATCTCGTCGAGACATGCTAAGAACGGGAAAAAATATTTTTTCATTCAAAATTCAATATGACACACCAATATGTCGATTAAAAAAAAAAGTTTTTCAATTTCCATGGAAATATGTATCCATGGATTTTTGGAATCGCTGAATACGAATTTGACGTTTGTTTTGCATTTTTCAATATGACCGACCCAAAATGGCGCTCTAAATTTGGCGAAAATCGCACTTTCCATACGCTGTATGGTGTACGCTGAATATTTACGAACATACAATCATCTTATAGGGGGGATTTGGGACAAAATGATACGAGCTAAAGAATTTCGATGGAAAATAACTGCCCCACTTCATTTTTTCAGCATGGCGGACCAATATGGCGAACCAAAAATTTAAAAGCTTCTTTGATTCTTATGAAAATAGGTATCAAGGGGTCTTTAGGGTCGCTAAATACGGATCTGATAGTAGTTGCACTTTCCAAGATGGCTAAGCCAAAATGGAGCTCTAAAATCAGATAAAATTACACTTTTTTCACAGAGTCTGATATATTTAGAATGTAAACCAGTATAAAGTCGATTTATGGACAGAAACGGGAGAATAATGTTGTGACCCACTAGATTTTAAGGATAATCCACTTTATCATCTGAGTCGTTCAAGATGGCAGATCGAATTCTTATTTTCAGATCACGTTTTTAGATCAAGTGCAAAAAAACTAGCTTTGCATCGAATACTTATTTTCAGATCAAGTACATAAAATTAGTTTTGCACTTGATCTGAAAATAAATTCGATCTGCCATCTTGAACAATTCAGATGATAAAATGGATTATCCTTAAAATCTAGTGGGTCACAATATTATTCTCCCGTTTCTGCTCATAAATCGACTCTATATCACTTCTCTTAAACCAGCAGGACCAAATTGGCAGAATCAAATCGGACCTAGCGTATTTTTTAGTACTCATTTTGTACTAATTTGTACCACTAAAAAAAATTTTGTACTCCATGCCATTTTCATAAAAACAGTGGCGTGCTAGCTC
>VBVQ01005280.1:1008-12196 GCA_011636635.1 Tetramorium simillimum | reverse complement strand
CGGCACATCTTTTCGTTTGTATTAGCTACATCATTGAGCCCGCGTTTGTTGCGCATGCGCAAAAATTCCGTCCCATCTGCGATCATACTGAGCTGCGTTCGAAAACACCACTCATTTTGTCAAGCACACCGGCATCTTTTTGTCTTTGTTCAATTCTACGTAAGTAACAAAGATCTAGTTTATACCGAATGTGTTTAAGCTGCGTTCCGAAATTCACTGTCAGTACTGAAAATCTATAATGTACGTGACACAAACTATAAATTTGCAGTACTGGTAGTGAATATCGGAACGCAGCCTTAGTACGCATCAAATAGTAAATTCTAGCTGATCAGCCAATGAATAAATTCATTTCATAGAAAATAACTATTTGGTGCGTACTAAATATGTGCGGTGTAAACTAAGCCAATGGCCTAGTTTACACCGAACGTATTTAGTACGCACCAAATAGTTATTTCCTATGAACAGAGCTCGGACGCACGTCGTTTTCCCCCACTCTACGCGTGGTGCGCCTATAGGGTACTGCTTCTTGCGGCGCTCAGCCACTAACAAGAGTGGGCCGCGCGTAGAGTGGGGGAAAACGACGTGACGTCCGAACTCTGCCTATGAAATAAATTGACTCATTGGCTGATTAGCTAGAATTTACTATTTGATGCGTACTAAACACATTCGGTGTAAACTAGATCAATTTATTTCATAGGAAATAACTATTTGGTGCGTACTAAATACGTTCGGTGTAAACTAGGCCAAAGATAGAACGATGCTCGTGTGCAAGGTCTGTAGATGGACGACGGGAGGAGAAGAAAGGTCCAGCGCAAATTTTAACCACATACCCCAACATGGCGGTATATCCAATTGGCCAATGACTATGCTTCCATATGTTAACTCATTCACAAACTACTCTATTCTTCTCATATAACACACACTCACTCATACTTCGAATCCCCAAACATGGCGCTCATGAGAAGACCTTACTTCCCCTCCTGTCGTCCATCTACAGACCTTGCTCGTGTGCACTCGAGTGGTGTTTTCTGGTGTTTTCGAACGCAGCTCTGCAATCTGCATACAGTTGTCTCGTTCTTTGCCATCAGCCGAAGAAGCACATGTGGATCGTATATGGATTGTTGTAAGTAAACTTGATGTAAATCTTGTTTTTAATATATATACAGAAGTTTACAATATATAGATATTAAAGTATTTATAATAAGATATTGCTGATAATTTAAAAATGATGAAGTAACATTTAACTTTCTTTTTTTTATATTTAGGGCCACAAATATGATGGTTATGTTATGAAAAATATAACACCTGGAAAAGTAATACATATTAAGACGTGAATAGCACAAAATTAAATTGTCTTGCTTTAGTCTTTGATACAATAAATGGTATTGTTATTACTTAAAGTTGTTATGCAACATGAAGGTTAAGAAAAAGAATTTATCCAAATTTGTGCAACAGAGTAACAAGAAACAAGTAAATTCTTTTGAGGTACATATTAATAAAGACAAGCAGAAAGTATTAGGTCAGAAAAGTAAAAATGATCGTGGACTTCCGGGAGTTTCAAGAGCAAAGGCTATTAACCGGCGTAAGCAAAGCCTTCTTCAAGAATATAAATTACAAAATAAAGACAATGTTTTCTTAGACAAGCGTATTGGTGAGCAAAATCATGCTATGAGCGTGGAAGATAAGGCGATAGCAAGGTTTGCCACAGAACGCATGAAAGCATATAAAAAAGAAAGCATTTTTAATTTAAATGATGAAATATTGACACATAGAGGACAGACTCTTGAAGAGATCGAGAAATTTGATGACCCTAGAAGCGATGATGATGAATTTAGCGAGAGTGAAAATGTTAGCGGCAAGTTGAATAAAAATTTTGTAGAGGAAGCTCATTTTGGTGGAGGCACTTTAACGAAAACAGATTCTGCATTATCCAGAAAGGATTTAATCAATCAGCTCATTGCAGAATCAAAAAAGCGGAAAGCAGAGAAGCAAAAGATACGTGAGCAAACGATAGAGATAACAGAAAAACTCGATTTTGAATGGCGAGATCTCTTGCCTTTGATGTCTGTTTCCAAAGAGTCTCCGGGAGACACTGATGAAACAACAAAAGCTGATACTTACGATATTGCTGTACGACAATTAAAATTCGAAGCTAGAGGTAATCCGTCTGAAAAACTGAAATCGGAGGAACAGATTATACAGGAAGAGAAAGAAAAATTAGAGAAACTCGAAGCTGATAGATTGGCAAGAATGAAAGGATTTATATGCGATATCAGTAACCAATATAAGCATAAATCTGCAGACGATCTCGAGGATGGTTTTATAATGGAAACTATCGAAGATAATGATTATGTTAATTTAACAGCTATTGACAATAATATCAATAATGAAGATAGCGATGAAGTTGACGCTGATTTTGATAATAATGAACAGAAGAAAAGTAAATTGATTTTAGCTGCCACTGAAGGAACAGATAAAAATATAAAAATGAGAAAGAATGATAAGAAAAGTCAGGAAATATATTCAGAATCTAATGCTAAAGATGACTCTGACATAGATTTGAATGACAAAGATTCACAGATTGAAAATTTGTATGAGAAAGAGTCTGAGGATGATCTTTCAGATTTAAAAATATCTGAATCATCTAATGAAGATGAAATACAAATTACATGTGCAAAGGAAAATAAGAAACATGTTACGTTCACTAATAATCTGACAAAAGATAATATACAGATAGATCAATTGGATAAAAGTTGTCATAATCTTAGGATTAAATCAATATTGAAACAAAATAATAGTAAATGTATACAGAATTTACCTGACGAAAATGAAAACCAGCAAATCAGAAACGATTTCTTGAAGCGAAAAGAAATTATGGAAAAGGCTAGAAAAGAATTACCTTACACATTCAATGCTCCAGAAAGTTTTGAGGAACTAGAAATGTTGTTGGGGTCATATAATGCAGATTATCAATCTGTGATCGTAGATCGTATTATAAAATGTAATCATTGGACATTAGATGATAAAAACAGAAAAAAGATGTCGAATTTATTTGTATACTTACTGCAGTATATAAATAATTGTGCCTCCACGGAGAACGCTGATTATTTAGTTAAATGTTTCCAAATCTTTGATAGGTAAGCGATTTATACTTACTAGTTTCATATTACAAATGTATATTATATATACATTAAAGTACTTATTATTTATATGTAACTTTTTTATTTTAGATTATGTCCTTATCTTTATGATCTAGCACATATGAACCCAGAAAATGCTAAAACCTGCATACAAGAAGTAATCAAGGAAAAACATGATGAATTTGAAAAAAATAAGACGAAATATCCTGATATGGATACGGTAAAAAAAAATATATATAATATAATAATATATTTTTAATTGTGTTTTTTTATTAGTAGATGTTATATGATATTACATATGATTATATATTTTTCAGCTTATATTCTTTAAATTGGTATCTTTGTTGTTTCCAACATCTGACTTCAGACATTCTATTGTTACTCCTTGTTTAGTATTTATGTCACAAATATTATTGAACGCTCGTATCAAGAAATATCGGAGTGATATTTCAAAAGGTCTTTTCATATGTACCCTTATTTTAGAAGTGAGTACACTTGATTCTATTTTTACATTCTATATTGCGGCATAAAACTGAGAAAGTATATGCTGTTTTAATTATTTTTTTTAATTGCAGTACACAGTACTAAGCAAGCGATTTGCACCGTCCGCAATTAATTTTTTACGAGGCATTATCTACATGGCAATACCTGCAAGTTTAACACAAAAGATAAAAATTATTCCACCATTCAAAACTGCGTGTAAAGTTTTAGCGATCGAGAAAGCCGAAAACATTCTTGATCCAAACGGCGCACATATGTTTACAAGTGATTTAATTCATGAGGAATTAGACGATAAATTTAAAATAAGAGCTTCACTGACTGCAATCAATCTACTTACTGAATTTAAAAATCAGCTTCAAGAATTAGAAGCAGTATATCCAATATTTGAGCATGTTTATCAATTATTGAAGCTAAACAAATTCAAACAGTATCCATTAAACGTAAGAAATCATATAAAAAAACTGTATAAGGAACTCAAATTTCTACGAAATAAAAAATTGGAATACATTGTGCTTGAGAAAAAAAGGCCAAAACCTTTAAAAACATATGAACCAAAAATAATGACAATGTAATTATATATTTTTTCTCTAATTTATAATTTAATGAATTTAAGATTTTTATAATTATAATTTATTTCAATGATATTTAATATTTTAAATATTTTTTGTAGATATGATGGAAAATGGCATAAATCTACGTCGAAGGAAAAAGCAGAAAAAGAAAAATTATTGCATAAGTATAAGAGGGAATTTAAGGGTGCAATTCGTGAAATAAGAAGAGATCGTGATTTCTTAACTAAAGTACAAATTGGTCAGCAAATTAAGAGCGATGCAGAACGTAAACGTAAAGTGAATGAAATTTTCGGCGAAGCTGCTTTACAACAAAGTGAACTTAAGAAAATAAAGAGAAAATAAGTTCGAGAGAGTAGAAATACAATACAAAGTTTTAAATATTGTAAATATATTCTTTAGTGTGTACATGTATATTGTAGTGTTTCACTTATGTTATTTTTTAACAATAAATTTTTAGATTATTTTGGAAATAAATTTTCCCTTAAAGAAATTGTTGATTTCAATAATTTTCAAATTCAAGAAGCGATTAAAAGAGATTTTTTTGCAAATTAGGAAATCAAATAGATTATAAAAAAATGTGTGCGTGCGTGCGTATATATATGTATATACAATATAGTACACGCACAGGATGTCTGATAATTATTGACACAACGTTCGTACAGGTAGAACGGATTAAACTGAGTTGAAAAGCTCTAAACCATTTTGCAATTTTCGCAATGGTTAACGAATTATTAATTATTAAATTAATAATTATTAAAGATCGCCATAAAATAATATAAAAACATTTAAAAAACATTGTCTGCTGATTGGGAAGTGATTGATCGACAGTTTCGAAAAGTGGATGTAGCACGGACACAAACCAAAAAGCGATTTTTATCCAGTGTGTCGAAAAATGGATGTGCCAACGTAGTTCTACATCCATGGCGGCGCTGATGCTAGGCCAAATATCGGTCCCACGAAAAAGGCCGGGATGGCCGCTCTCAGGTTTCTCTCTGGTATAACTATAGTGGTTCTCTTTATTTTGTTATATTGTCAAAGATGATAGAGGTAAAAAAAAATGACATTATGCAGTGTAAAAAATTGCAAAAGTAACCACAGATCAGGAAGTAGTATACATTTTTTTCGGTAAGTAACTTTTTTAATTCTCTTTTAGTTAAAGGGATTAGGTATTTAATATTTATTTATAAAGTTAACAGGTTAAGTTAAAAGATGATATTTTAATATGTATTTTGTATGGTATTTGTATTATATAATATACTAAATGTATTATGTATATTATACAGGTGATTGTAAAGTAACCAATTTAATTATTAGTGAAATTTGAATTTGTCTTAAAAATCATACTACAAAATAAAAAATATAACATTTCATTAACAAAAATAAAGTTGACTTTGAAATCTCCTCAACACTTCCACCTATAAAATAATTGTTTCCACTATATAATGTCCCCCTTTGTACTAAATACTTTGTAATAAATCGGTATAAACTATTTTTTCATATACCATCAAATTTCGCTAATAATTAAATCGCTTACTTTACATGAATCACCGTGTGTATGTATTATGTACAGAATGTTAAGAAATTAGACGGACAAATTTTGAGAGAAAATAGATGACATTAAAACATTTTCTTTTAATACTATTTTTCTCTATAATGCTTTACTTTAATACTATATGGTAAAATAGAAATTTCATGACTTCAACCAAAAAATAAGCAATGTAAGTGAAAAAATCAAATTATATTTTGACCTTGTAGAAAAGCGGAACAAATATAAAGAATTTACTTTCTTTGTACTATTGGTCAAAAACTCCATTAACATCAATACAAAGTTGACATTGTTGAAACATTGATTGTCTTACAGACTTGAAGACTTCAGGGATATTTTGAATCTGATCTACCGCAGCAGTTATCCGGGTTTCTGTTTCTATTTCAATGGCAGTCTCATAAATAAGAGTTTTCAATTACCTCCACAAGAAAAAATCTAAGGAAGATATACTTTGACAATGTCAATTTTGTATTACTATTAATGAAGGAGTTTTTGACCATTTGCTGTAAAGAAAGTGAATTTCTTATATTTGTTCCCTTTTTGTTCAAGATTAAAATATAATTTGATTTTTTTACTTGCATTGTTTGTTTTTTTTGTTGAAGTCACAAAACTGCTATTTTACCATGTGCCTGAGCAGCACATATTGGTTGGCCAATAGTTGGCTCGGATAGTGTTAAAATAAAGCATCCTAGATAAAAATAATAGTAACAAAAAATGTTTGTTTTAATGTCATCTATTTCCTTTCAAAGTTTGTCAATCTAATTTCTTAATCCTGTATGTTATATATGTATATATTATTAAAAAATCTTAAATTATACAATATGATGCGAATAATGGCCTAATTTATACCAAATGTGCTTAGTACATATAAAATAGTTATTTTCTATAAAATAAATTTAGTCATTGGCTGATTAGCTAGAATTTACTACTTGATGCATACTAAACACATTAGGTATAAACTATGATAATGAAAATATGCATATGTAAAAGAATTTTTAAATTTGTGTTTAAATTACAATGTAATAGCACTAATATAATAAAAGGCTTAGATTTGATTGTAAAAAGTGAGTTTAAAGCATCAGTGTACATTTATTAAAAAATATAATAAATGTTTTATATTTGTAACTTTCATTTATATACATTCTCTGTAAAGCTGTAATAATATAATTAATATTTTGTAAAAAGGAAATCATTATTTGAAAAAATGTTTTGTATGTCATAGGTTTCCTCTAAACAATGAAAATCTGAATAAATGGATCGCTGTTGTTGGAAAGCCAAATTGGAGACCGAAGAAAACAAGCAGAATTTGTAGTCTGCATTTTAGTGAAAAAGATATTATACGAGGCATGGGATATAAATATTTTTACTTACGTGAAAATGCAGTACCAAAAAATTATTCTTCAATTGTCGCAAGAAAAGAGCAAATTGATATCGCAATGTTAAAATCAAAAAATAATTACAATGCTACAAGTAAATCTATATGTGTCAATGAAACTTGTGTCTTGAACAAAAGTGCTATAAGAGATCACGATTATTCAAATAATATTAATATTACAATCGAAAATAATGAATTAAGTACATTTGGTATTCAGGACTCAGATCAGTCGGTTCAAAGAACGATTCTTCATCCAGATAAAAAACGTGAATTTATTGAAACTGATTTTGAACATATCTGTAATGCTGTAAACATAAGTAATTCTACAAGTTTCAGTGAAATTTGTGTCGTAAACAAAAATGTAACCTGGGATCATAGCTATTCAAGAAACAATGCTAGCATTACGATCGAAAATGAAGAATCAAGTATATTTGACACTCAAGATCCAAATCAATCCATTCAAAAGGCAATTCTTCAATTAGATGAAAAACGCAAATTTATTCTAATTGATTCAAAAAATGGTATTATATTATCACCTTTCTTACACAGTTCAACTAATTTTAAATCTAAAGAGGAAATAGATTTTACAGCAAAAAAAATACAAAAACTATCGTTAAATATAAAAAATATAAGAAAGAAGAATAAAATATTACAACAAAAATTAAGAAGATATAAGAAAAAAATTATTTCAATGAAAGAAATGTTTAACCGGTTACAGAATAGCCTGACATTAGATGATTCTTTACAATTAATAAAGAAACAATTTAATGAGGAAACAATGAGAACACTACGTTAAAGATTTTTGAAACTTAAAGTTAAAAACAAAGGTTAAAAGTCTATAACAGATTAATATTGAATGAAATATAAAAATATTTGCTTTGCCGTTTAATTATATCTTTCTTATAGATTAATAATTTTTCTTCTTTCTTCATTTGATTTGGATCATTTTTAAGAATAAACTTTATAAATAGTAATATTGAGTTACAGAATGTTATGAGTTTAAAAATTGCATAAGCATGTTCAATTTATAAACTTGTTAAATAATGCTACTGTTATTATATATTCATGTGTATGCTTTTTTAAATCTGGAAAAATTGCATAATAATTTTCAATAAAATAAATATATACAATAAAATATGCTTTAAATAATTGCATATTAAGTTTCATGATATTATTAATGCTAAAGAAATGATATATTTCTTATTGATGGTTCTTATTGAATCAAAGGATTGATCTATTTCATTTGTACAATAAAAAATATTTTATTAGTAGAACGTTGTGTAAATTATCTGTAAAATTAATCCTGCGAAAATTTTTTACTATATTTTTTATATATTATTAATTGGATTTAGTTATCACATAAACTCACTTTTCTTATGAAATACTTGTATCTTTTAAATATATAGAAAAGATTATTAGTTAACTATTTATATTATCATTAATTTGATTGACCATTTCTGAGAGTAAATAATTTTAATTAAATACAATTTTTTTATGCTTTCCCTATATTCAAACACCACATTTAATTTTAACATCAAAATTAATCTTACGATTTAAATAAAAAATTAATAATATACATATAGGAGAACATAGTATGGATATTTTTTAAAAACTGAAATATACTATACAATATATACTATAATCATAAAAATTATTAAGTTTTATTAAAGAAGTTTTATGCTCCTAGAAAAAAATATTTTCATTCAAATGGGGTACAAAGAGAGGATAAGTAATAATGATCAACAGTATGCGATATAGAGACTGCAAATGCTAACAGTATCAAATCATGGAAGGGATAATGCACAAGTGCAAATGCATAGGCCGGTATTCATAGTCAGTTCTTATATTTAAAATCATCTTAAGTAAAGTCTTATATGGTTCTAAATCAATCACACAGCCGCATTAGCATCTTAAGACGTTACTTAAGACGGTCTTAAAATAAGAACTGACTTATGAATACGAGCCTTAAAGCAGCTTTCTCTGCAGAGCGCAGCTATTACATTAAAAAATATTTTATTTATAGAATATTGTTTAAATTGCTTGTCATCAACCTTGATAAAATTATTATTAATTATTGATGTAGAATCTGAGTTTTATGTTAAATGTTTTCTTTTTAAGCAAGCTTTTGTCAGATAATCAATATTGCAATATCGTATTCGATGATGGCATTTCGAAAACAATATAGGATCTTCATAAACAACATATAAGTACATACATCTAATTATGGGATTATTCAGAAAAGTTAACCATTTTCTGAAGACAAGATAGCAATCAAAATAATGAAACTTTTATACTTATAAGCTTTAAATGAAAGAAATAGAAATTATTAGCTTGCTTCTTGAAACCAATTTGATAATGCAATGCAAGCTCAGTTCATAATAAAATCTGTGTTAATATTAACTTTGTTGAGCATAATCTTCATGTAAGTTTTTGAACATGTGATGGCTGGATTCCGTAAAGCGCATATGCGCGCATGTATCTACAGTATTACATAACATTTTCTATAAAAAAATACGCGTATATGCACTTTACGGAATCTAGCCAATATTAATATGAATTTTTTATTGAGTTGTTATATGTTAACAATTATGAAACACTAGATATTATTTATTTCCTCGTCTAATATAAAGCTAGAAACTTTTATTTATTATTTAGATCTTTGTCATGTTAAAACTTGCAAGAAACATTTTAACTAGATCGGGTGAAATAAAACATAATATTGGAGCAAGTTATATTAGATAGCAATACATCATTGAGCTACATAATTTACACAAATGTAATTAAAATTAAATCTTAAAAATAAATGATCTCCATAGTGTATTCATTGCATTATTTGTTAATCATGTTCAGATTGTACATACATTTATAACATACTTTATACATTTTTAATCATTTGCAGAATAAATTTGATTAAGTTTCAAAATATCAATATTTTTTTTAGCAGGATTTCAGTTTTTATTTTGTGGCACAATAATTAAAAATCTAACATATACTTATATCTAGCTCTAATTTTTACATCTATCTTTATTTTGTCATTCTTCTTTAAAGAAATGTTACTTATTACTAATGTATGTAAAAAATATAACAATATTATATATAAATATTTCTGCAAAATAATTACATTAAACTAAGTTACCATATTTTTTTCAAGTCAATTCGGCATATTATTAGTAATATAAATTGTAAAACATTCTAGCCACTCAAAAAAATGAGACATTAAAATTAATGAAACATCCTTATTTTTATTGTAGATTTGTTTCATAATCTGTAATGTATATTTTTTTGTTTGTGCTGTATGGTGCTTAGGTTTTATTCTCAATAAAATTATACTAGAACGCAGTTTCCTGGGATAAAGATCCAATACATCTCTATTATGATTTTTACAATAGTTGGATACGCGTTTTAACATTAAATCTGTGAAATCTAAGACTGCAGATGCATATTGCAGTTGTACTAACAGTTCTTTTAAAAAGTTAAACATTAATTGAAAAACATATGCAGATTTGGCGCTAAGTTCCAATAATTTGTTTAGCATATTCTCATTATTTTGGTTAGCTATATAATTTTCTTCCTTTAAATTTGGAAACATGTGCAATTGGGAAATAAAACTATTAAGCAAAGGCTCTTCTATCAATTTAAATTTTTGTAAAGCATATATTTTTTCCTTTGTAGATAATCTAAGATGCAAATTTGAATATAAAGTGCTATGT
Source organism: Tetramorium simillimum (assembly GCA_011636635.1). Classification (NCBI taxonomy): domain Eukaryota; kingdom Metazoa; phylum Arthropoda; class Insecta; order Hymenoptera; family Formicidae; genus Tetramorium; species Tetramorium simillimum. The sequence continues at coordinate 1,352 of VBVQ01005280.1, read as the reverse complement.
AACAATTCTTTAACTTCATTATTTATTTCCAACTGTAAAAGTCTCATAAGTAATCGATCTATATGTTGCATAAAAATTGAATTCTTAATTGATAGATGCATTATAGAAAGAGTTAAACATATCAAAATGTCTTCTGCGTAGCACTTATTTAAAGCTTCATCCGTAAGATATTTATCAAAAAAAATACTCATAAATTTTAAGCTGTTTTCTCTAGATGTAAATATCTTCAAATGTTTAAAATTATTTGTCATTGTGCACCAATTCCGTAAGACATCCTGTAACATAATTATATTAAAAATAATAAATTAAATAAAAATATCAAAAAATGTTAAAATATATTAATC
>VBVQ01005279.1:0-12196 GCA_011636635.1 Tetramorium simillimum | reverse complement strand
ATGTATTTTTTATATATGTATTTATAAATATTGCCAATTTAAATAAAGGAAAATTCGTGAAAATATACATTGCGGAATATAATAAACATAAAATAGAGAAATTTATCGATAATTAAATTGTCAATAAACTGTCATTATATTTATTATTGTTTTTTATTGTATTATTTTTTTATTTGTATTATCAATATATTAATCTTGACAATTTTTTATTAAATATATATATAAAATATATAAAAATTTATTTAAAATTTACGACGATAGTTACTAAATTTCTGGCGTCGAATGTTTCGTTTTCTACCGATAACTATTTTACGAGTGAAATTAGTTGATGTAAAATTTAAACTCGCTCTTGATGGCAATTCCGGGGAAATAAAAAAGCAATATAACAACAAGTACTATTACCGTTGACAAAAAAAAAACAAATTCATTGTATAAATATCGACGTAACATCCGTATATATAAAGAATTCATAATGTTAACAATTAATCTTTACAAGACCGAAAGCCACTTTGATGGCTTTGAACTGTTTCAGTTAATTTTATACAGTTTTCTGGTCTGAATTAACTTTTACAATTAATAACGTAAAATAAATTGATATAAAACAAATAATGCATTTTTTTATTCCAAACGCATAAATTATGGTAAAAATGTTTTCACACGAGTTATTTATGAAATATTAACTTAATTTTTTGTTTAAACAATTATTCATACGATATTCATTATTATTTAACCAACAAAAGTAAAAAAATGATGAAACAGATATGAATTTTTGAAGCCACTATAATGGCGCGTGGGAGAAGGAGGTCAGTATTTTCACCATTCAACTCCAATGACATTGATAAAACAATTCTAGCACAAAAAAAATAAAAAAGTCGGTCAAAAACATGCCGGTCTTATAAAGGTTAATAAACTGATTCAGAATATAATAGAATTCGAGTCGTGATAGATTGTACAGCGAGTATGTGGGATTTCGATGGATAGGTGGCGGGATGATTAAAGGATGCAGCTTTGGGAATGGGAACAGCTACCGGCTGCAACATTAATTGCAATTAAATGATCGCCTTACATTAATTAAAAAGCGCCCTCGAGCCGGTCAACGTCGATTGGTGCAATCAGCGAAAAGAGACCGTGCGCCCCCTCGCCCTTGTATTTGCCGGAGGAAAATCCCGCTCGAACGAAAACGAGCATTCAGCCCGCATTGAAAGGCAAGTTATCATCGTCAGCGCGGTAAGAGAGCTTTCGTCCTTTTAATTAATTGAGAGGTCCACTTATCGGACTTTTTACGCCTCGCCGTTTTGGTGAAAATGTAATTGTATAGCAAACTGTTCCACAGGATAAAAGTACGTTTTATGTAACACTCGCGACGCTCATTTTATTCTTATCGTTTAGCATATGTTAAACAAAGACGAACGAGTGTTGCGAGCGTCAGATGGAACGCACTCTAAGTATTTCGTGCGATCTCTCTACTCTCGATTATAATTATTTGCGAACAATTAAACAATTAATTTATCATCTCATCGATCAATTGCATCTGATATTAATATCGATTTCATAACAAAGTACTTGAGTAGAGGCTTTCTAAGGATTCTGCCAAGTGTAATGCGTAGTCTATAATTAATCCTGCAGTGAACCACGATGAAAGATTACCACGTCATTGCCGCTTGACTGCATAACGGTGATTTGCTTAATTATCTTCATTAAGCAGTTGGCTTGTGCCATCGGAAACTAAGACGAACAATTTCATTCGAAGTTTGAGCATTGGCATTGTGGAAGATCCTCAAGATACATAATACAATTGGCACTGTATTTACTACCATTATTATAATTATTCACGTGACAATATGTAAAATTGAAAGAGTAACATAAAAAGAAATACACGATGTAAATACTTGGATAGGAGTCTGGCAGTTCTAATAAATTTGGGAGATATAAAAGATAATTTCCAGATATCTTTTCAAAAAGTCTTGAAAACATCTACTAATAATGTCTTAATGGCGTCTTAAAAAAGCGGCATTTAAAAAAAATTTAGACATGATATTAATTAGGAAAGTTAATTTTTTTATATGGCTTATTATCCTAAGAAATATCTATTGATAAATTGGTAAAAAATGGTGTATACACTTTTAAAGGTCTCCGTCAGGAAAGAAGTAAAAGTAACATTAATTAAAGTCTATTCAGTTATTAATTATCGTAAAGAAAGGGTAATTAATTTTATTGATTTTTCACGGAGAAATTATGTTACTTTATTATTTAGCGATTGCTCTAGTACATTTTAAAGTGCTGATTGTTTAACTTTATTATTGATACAGCAGTCTGATTACTAAGACTATGTAAAATATAGATATAGCAAAAAAATACTGTACTTTCATCTCGTAATAAATCGAGAGCGCAGGCGAGCAAAACAGGAATAAAAAAAAATTAACAATAGCGGAAATGGCCGTTCAGTAAATTTCAGTCCAAACGTCCGATTGGGTTTTCCGCGGGAAATTGGGAAATTAAAGATGAACGGAGGGAGCGACCTCGACATAGCGATCCCGTTTCAACCGCGCCGTTGTCGTCACGAAAATTTTATTACAAAAGCTCGAGAAATTAACTTCTCCATCGGTATCGTTACGTCGCCCGCTCGCGCAATGCCATTATTAACTTCGGAGTAAGCGAATCCCACCGCTGCTCGTTACGGTATAAAGTGCAGCTGGCCGAGAGAGAAGTTAACTCCAGCATCTCGAATTATTTAGCGGGAGTCGAAACTTGGGGGGAGGGTTTCTGGTACTGCTGCTCGAATCGATCGAATAGAATCCGCGAGTCGGTAGAAACTCCCGACAGCGAGACATTGCGAGAATAATTAAAGCTTCCCGAGTGATAAGGTAGAACCGAGGGAAGAGACAGTAGGGACAGATGTAGGGAAGGAGAAGCGGAAAGAGAGAAAGGACGAGGAGAACGAGGGGGGGAGGAAAAAACGGCTGATGAAGAACTCGACTCGTCGAGTAAATATCGAATTAATCGGCTCACTAATTCGACGCGTCAGCCAATCGATGATACATTACGATTATTAAACCATTTACGTGCCATCACTTGCGAGCGGCTCTAATTAGTCTGCTTCCCCCTTTCGTGATCTCGCGACATATGCTGTGTCGTATTATAAGCGGGAACATACATGTGCATGCTGGTACGCGCGAATGCATCGTCAAGCGCCACGATATTACTAGCACGATATTGTAACCGAGATGGATTAATAAGGACTCAATTTGCCGAAGATTTTAAATAATTAATTCCGGCGTTGTATGTATCACTTATCGCGTAATTAAAGCGAATTGTAATTAGTAATAATAACATGTAATATCTGTAATCGCAAAGATTGTATTTTATGTACATTATTTCACGCAACGATTTCATTTTCGATAAGTTTTATTGTAATTAATAGATAATCTTTATGTTATGGCAGGTTGGGAGTAATTATAATTATTCTAAAAATTATTTAGACATAATTGTATAACCAAATGGATACGTATTTATTTGGCGATACGTATTTGGTTTCCACCTAGGATTCGATATTCGATAAAATTAACCATTACAATTAGTTATTACTGCGATATGTATAGTTGGCCATAACCACTTATATGCGGTATTTACCCAACTATTAATTGGCTGTATTTAGTAAAATGTGGAGGACATTATACAAACGTGACTGTTACCAATGGTCGGACTTCACGAGCAAGTAGATAAGAACTAGTTATGGTCAGCCAGCGCCAAAATCAGACCGAATTACAGCCATACGGCTATAGCGCCGGGCTCTTCCCATTACTGACGGTATTAACTTAGATAAAATTATCTCGCGGTTAGAATTACCTCTCTTGCGTTTTTATTACCTCTGTACCGCCGGACATGAGACAAAAGAAGAGGGTAAAGAAACAAGTAAACAGGAAAACAAGAAAGATAAAAATATCGATAGAGATATTATTCAACGACGCGAAACTTTCAACGACATTGCGTTGATTCTTGGATATGGCCGCGTTTGCCGGCTGCCAAATAAAAATGGTCTAACAACAACAGATGGAGTATACAGCGGCCAAAAAAAGCAAATAAGAATAACAGATGCGCGGCGTGGAAAAATACACGTGGGATGAGGGAGAGGAAAGACCAACAAAGCTGAATCCGCCTCGGCAACAATGCAGCGGGACGTGGGCGAAATAAAAATATAAGCTATCAGGCTAACGCCATTTCGCGCGTGAACCGGGAGATTAAGAGGGAGGCTTATAGAAGAGAGTAGCTTTAAACACCTCGGTCCGAGTCTGGTCGCGGACGCAATTGCTTGTAACGTAATAAATTCTCACGTTTAACTCGGGCTTTGCTTACCTTGAAGAGGATCGAGATGCCCAAATTCATGAACGGCTTCGTGAAGTCGATGACGCTCTCGCGCGCGTAGTTGATTGTCATCGAGCCGACGGCGAGATCAGCTTTCTGCGAAATGAGAGAAGACAATGATGGGAAATACGTCTATTAAATGTCGAGACGGAGACGCCGAACGTAAGTCGACGATTTATTTCCATCTCATCGGGCGCGGCAAGGCGCAGATTTTGCAGCGAGGCGAAGCTATACTCTCCACTTGGTCGCGTTCGGCAGGTGCCCGAGATTATTTAGACACGCGCGGCAGTCGAATAGCTGACTTGGCAATAGCTGACGAGCGAAACGCTGTCCCCGATTCAATGAAGCCACCCCGGAGAAAGAGCTCAGCATGCGTACTTTTGCCGCGATATCTAACTGCTTCTTCAGCGTCTGCGAGAGCACTCGCTGGCGCGCAACGTGAAGCGGCAGTCCGTCGAGATTTATTTCCGGCTTGCGCTGCACACGGGAAGCGCGGATATCTGGGCTGGAAATGCGCCCCCGATAGGGAAATCCCCTGTCTTTTCTTCACGTGCACCCGCCTATGCTCTGTCTCTACGTACGACGTTACAAATTTTCCGTAAGCTGTGCTGTACGCGCAAACGTTACAGAGAATTCCATTGCGCGATGTACGCAAAACAGAATTTACCAATCCTTGCCAATTCTTCATATTTGCACGTGTCGTTATCGAATCCCGATTTAAATCGCGGGATATATAATATCTGTTTTGCGTCTCACATATTTAATCCGGAAAGCGATTGGACTTCAATCGCAATAGATTTCAATCGAGCGATGCTAATTAAACGAACAGATTTTGCATCTCCCCCGTGTTTTTCAGAGATTCTAATTAAAAATAAAAATGCAAATATTTCAGCATATTCCTTTTAAACAGCGTATAATATTCTCTGAATATTCATCTCATATTTTAATAATTTTAATAATTTTATTTTAAAATTCTTTATAAATCGGATGTTAAATAATTTCCTATTTGCTTATGAATGAAAAGCAATCATTGTTCATTCCAATTATACGATATAATTTGCAATTTCACTTTTATTCCATTCTTTCATACGAAAACTTGCGATGCTTTATACTTGTATTACTGTGTATTATGGTTGTCAATAGTTAAACCGTGAATGGCCATGCTCGGCGATACATCGCCTGCACAACGGACAGCCGAAATGGTCGACATCGACGTCGCGTAAAACGATACCGGTTCATCTCGTGAAAGATATTTCGGACTGGCGGCGTCACTAATTCGCGCGTGATTTACGCCGCGACCCCGTGCAACCCATGGATGACGGTCGCAATAATTTGTTGTTGCGTGTTCTCGCGCGATGACAGCATGGCGCCATTGCGGACCCGCGATGCATCGTGCCGTCAATCGTTTATGAATGTACGAGCGTTGCAATATACACGCATCGAACGTGTCGAGGGAAACGTGAATGCGAGAAGCCGGTTAAAGCTGCAAGCAGAGATAATGTACTGGAAAAAGGGCGATATCAATTTTACACGGGCTTACGGAGACACAAGGGTGTTCGATATATTTGTACCCGCGATATATTGTATATGTATCTTGTTTATTTAATACTTTTATTGAAGATCGCTTTTGCCGATTAATAATTTCCATGACGGCGGTGATACATTGCGAACGAGCTTCGTTTTTCATTTCATTCATTCATTTTTGAGCTGCGTTACCTTTTCCCGTACAGCCGACAAACGATATCCCATTTATCAACTACGTTCAGATAAAAATGAAACCTCGATATATCATTCTTTTCAAGAAAATCCACGCGAGAGAAATTAATATCGTGTAACATTTTGCATATTTTGCGTCAATGAATACTCCAAAACTTGTTGCGTGTAATTATAGATTAGTGCATGAAAAATGTACATTGTATAAAAAAATTTCTCGTAAAATAATATTTCTATTTCAAATCAATGCTTTTCCAGCAATTTTTCGAAACAAAATCATTCGCTGAAATGCGAACGCTTGGAGAAAGTACATTGCTAGCGTAACGAAAAAGAACTTGTTTGTATCGCACTTTTGTTGTAAAGTAATTAAAACATCGTCAATTAAATGGTTTCGACAAATCATTGACTGACATTCTTGATTGCGAATATCTCGGGTGGAAAAGGGGTGAGGTTCGCTCAACTGTGTATAAGTCGCTAAAATACGATGCTGCTTCTAGGCATATTATGCGCGCTTTTTTATCATCATTTTTCCATCCTGGGTTTCGCCATTGCGCTCTCGAGCTCACGACGACTGCGGCGACGCGAGTATTATTAATGATCATCTGACAAAATTAATACTGCCGTCCGGATAACATAGTGCCGGTCGCTTTGTAACGTCCACCGGTCTGCGGGTCCCGACGAAAATGAGAAATTTCGCGGACTCTCATATCGCGATTCCTCATAATTCCAAGAATTCCAGCCCGTACGCGCACGTTTATACCTTCGTCATCGTATCGCTGATCGCCATGTTTAATGCATTCAGGATCTCGAAATATTAGACCATTCATAACCGTAATCTCCCTGAAATTAAAATGTAATTATTCTGTCTGCGTTATCGACGCCTCGGTCCTCGAATCGGCGCATCTCCTTTAATCTAGCTCATTATTTCGCATCTAGAATATTGTTTCATTAAATCAAACCGGTCATTTTGAACGTTTCGACTCAAGCACTGCGTATTTCGTACCCGTTTGATAATGCCGCGGACTTTCCTCGTCGCATTATATTAAAAGTGTAGAAATTAATTATTTCTATACAGGCGCGTAGTTTCTATTTATACGCGCGCACACGTTAGGGTTTATACATTATTCATTGTGATAAAAGTTGCGCCCTTGTGTTCCGCAGCAACCGGACACTGAATCCAATCCCGAACTTCTGAATTTATGGCGAAAGTAGTTCTCTGGAATGTAGATATCGCTGCCAGGATACTCGCCTCATTACATCTTACTTAGAGTTCTCCCAAAAGCGAGTGCGCCTTTAAGAAACGTATCGCGGAAAAAAATGTGCGTTCCACGAAAATGGAGAAGCAATTTCCTTTGTCTTTTTCCTTGAAAAAAAATTCGAGAAATCTGTAAAATATAAAGATCGATTTGCCTACTTTGCAGATTGCGTCAAGCGACGAGAGAAATTATCGATCGTCGCTGTCTCATTTAGAGAGAGAGAGAGAGAGAGAAAAAAGAGCGTTCTAGTATTAACAAAAATTTTAGGACAATCGCAAATATACAAAAAGCAACATCTAAATTCTACATTTCTATACTGGTGCAAATAATACATTAGGCTATCGTGATCACTGCAATGCGGGTGTCGCGTGTGGACAATGATATACTACGTGCATTTAACTTTCGACACAAAGATCATTTGTAACTTCGAGCTCTCTTTTACACGACCGCTATCTTTGCATCGTGGTGCCTGTCGGCGCACGAGGTGTGTGTGTGTGTGTGTGTGCGATTGACAATGTTATCACGCCACAGTTTGCCGTTGCATCTGCTACAAACGTCAGCGGGATATTGAAATTCGGTAGAACGGAATTGCCCGCGTGTGCGGCACTTAATCAATCGTCTGCGCCGCGCGATGTACCTACTCTGAAATGTAGACGCAGCGGCGGGCGACGACGCAGCAATACGCGGGCTAGTTTCACGCTTCCTGATAGAAACGCGGTGTGTCGCCCGTATATACGAGCCCCCGTCTCGCATCTGTTCGTGATTTGAATTGCAAAAGCGAGCGGCATCCAGCGCGTCTAAGCCTACGCGTTTGGCGCAAAGTGCACGATGGCGATTTGCCCGCGCCTATCGCCCGGCAAAATGGCACGGTTTCCCGTACACGCAGTGTCGGGCACATCCCGCCGTGTCGTTCCGTAAGTAATCTCGCGTGTGCGGCCACCAATTTGAATGATTAAACGCGCGTCCACACACGCGGAACGTTATCGATTCGAACGGCAGATCTTTTGATCCACTGATACGAAAACGGACCGATAATTCGTGATGATAAAGGGAGAGCTATACATAAATTTCGCGCTGTGTTTTCCTATGGGTTTCTTGGAACTGGCAGGATAATGCTTGCATGAGCGACGTCGTTCATATCTCCCGAAGATCACATTTCCTCACAAACGCCGATACTTGCTTGTTATCTCGGCTGAAATACGCTTAACTACCCTTTGTTGCGTCTATCACCGGCTAGCAAACTGTCTCACTGTGCTGGGAGTCAACAACCTCCAACACAGTAGACTATGCACCGCTTCCGTCTCAGGTAAATTATATATCGCCGCGTCAGCTGACGGCATCCTCTCATTTTGAAAGTTCCTCGATCTTGTGATCACGAGATTGCGTGAACGCTTGTTAAAAATAAATTATAAGACGCCTGGAGGAGGATTCAGGTACACAACAGGGGGCGTTTAAAATCGATCGTCAATCTCGAAGAAGGTTGAATTATTACTTCCGACAATGGCGACAGTTCATACGAGCGGACAGTTGAATTTCCTTTGGTTCCAATACATCTCTCCGCGCTAATTCGAGTCCGCGGCACCGATGCACACGAACGCGCACGGCGCACACTCACCTTGTCCATCAGCTGGCGAACTATCCCGTTCCACTCGCCGGTTTCGTAATCGTAAGCGCCATACTTGCCATCCGGCACGAGCTCGATCCTGTAGGTGAAGCCCACCATGTGCGCTATCTCCTTCAGCAGGTCGATGCAGAAGCCCTCATAGCGCGTATTCCCGCTGAAATTCCCCTCGCCCTTCAGCATTACATACGGCTGCTCCTATGGGGATCATAAAAAGGAGCTACCGACTTTTGCTTCGTCTCCCCTCGCAGGATTTCTACCCGCGATTCCTTTCTCTCTTTCTCTTTTCTGTCTTCCGTTCGTCTCCGGTCGCCAGTTTCTCCCGCCCATTTTGTTATCCCACACATCCTTTTTATAGAATACCACTACGTTGAACCTATCGATATGGTCGACAACAAGGTTACGCGAAGCGATAAGGCGCTCGTATGTTCGCTATGGGAATTTTATACGGGCTGAATATAAATCTTTTTTTTTCTTCTTCCAGGGTCGGGTGTGATCAAGTTTTACGGCTTCGGTCTGAATTCGAAAGGATTAGGGAAATTTTGGGAAGCTTTATCCTTCCGTCAAGGGACATGCGCTGGATTTAATTAAAGAATAATAGACGAACACATTTCGTTATAATCGTGGTAATTGTGTACGAGCTTACCCGTTTATTTTAGAGGCCGCACCGATAAAAAAATATGTATTTGTATTTTTATATTATAAGGACATTTACATCTCCCCATGTGCATGTCGATGTGCATGAAAATCTATAAATTGCATCGCAAACGATCCTGCCGTTTTGCGACAACGAGGACGCGTAACGTCGACTGAAAAATAACTGTGTTTTTTTGCCAACTCTGAAATAACATCTATGAATTTCGCATAAAAAAAACGTCATATTTACTGAAGATTTCCGAGATACCGTGCGATAGCCAGTCGTGCATCTATCCGTAACGGCGTGGACAGCTTTAATTGGTATTTACGACGACATACCGGGTCTGCACTTGCCGAATGCACTTGCCCAGACGCGTGCGCGTTCGATGGCTCTCTCGATGCTGATTACTAGCTAAATGGATTACTCTTCGATAGACTATTACGCCGAACACTCCCATGAGATGCGCTCCCCTGAAAGCGTAACTGCGTATCGTAGGTCTCAGAGACTCAGGTGCGAGAAGGCTGATTAAATGCGTAATGTTACGGCTGGGTGATAGCTTGTCAAATTAATCATATGAGTGTTATGAATATTATTTTGCATCATTATTTTATCAGTAAAAAATTTGGATGTGAGTGAAATAGTTTGAAATAAATATGCCATTTATATAATTTTCTGAAAGAAATTTCATGTTGAACGCAATGATACAATCGATTATATTGATAAAACGAAGAAAATTAAAAATAAGCAGATTTTTTTCAAATTGATAATACATCATTTTTGATTGATAGGTTTTTGACTGTATTTAATAGCTAATTTTTCATAATAATTTAATAGTAAATAATTTTCCTGTTCTTCACACATGAAAACAAATCTGTCTTATCCAGCATCGTAATTTAACAAATGAAAAATTCATCAAATTCAGGATGTGTACTTCACGTGCAGAAACGTTGGATTAAACATTTGATAAAACATTGATACGAATAATCGATCGTGTTGGAGTAACTCCGATGAATACACGACAGCGAGAACGAGAAAAATTATCCGAAGAATTCCGATAATTGCATACGTATGGGAGAGGCGAACGTACAACGAGCGAGAGCTTTCGTTTCACCGGGCAAATATTATCCTCGCGATGAATAAGTGAAAATATAGACAAAAAGATACTCCCTCCCTCCCTTCCTTCCCGCAGGTGCGAACGTTATCGCGCGGTCGCGGTATATTCAGACGTGGGAGAGTTGGAGGTCTAGTGCGCGCGCGGGGGTCCAGATTTAAATTTAAATTCAAATCGGCTTCTTGAAATGCAATAAAGTAGCTTCACTTCATGAAGCTTTCCGCCATTTTAGATGAAAATGGGGCCGGTGACTGCGCCGCGGCGGAAACGCGAGAGATTTAATTAGAGGGTACGTCGAGCGGATTTGGTATTTACGAGCTGCATATGAGAATTTCGACCGGATTAACTGCATGCTGCCTATATAGAGAATTTAGAACGCATTAATTAAGCCGCGTTGAAAAGTGGCGTGTGTTAGAAAAAAAGAAATAGGAGAAAAGTGAGTGCGTTAATCCTCTGAGACTCATGACGCATTTTAAAACAATTAAAATTCTTAATATTTTTAGCCCCGTTTATTTAATATTATTCTCTTTGTGACACGAGATTCAAACGGCAGAGGCGAGGACACACATATTTCATTCGTATGCTGTTTGAGGTTTTACATCCGCTTGCAAAAAATTGTTATGCATATGTACGTATACATATGCATGAGAAGAGTTGGAAAATTCAAACGTAAGATTTAATTCAAATAAGTTGCGTGAATGCGCGCACGACAACAAAAATGAAAAATTAGTACACGTAGTTAGGAGTGAAAGCCTTAGCGAGTGAAATAATTTCTTGCGGGATGAATCGTGCGATAAATATTCGGCATAGATTTTCGACATAAAGAGTATGCGAAAATATCGCGTGAAACGGAGAAACTTGTCTTACTGCACGCGTAGATTAAGAAAAGACGGATTAAACAGTCGGCGCGTTCATGAATAATTACTTAATATGGCACACCTTCGTGAGCGCAGACTGCTAAAGTTCGTACATGCAATCTAGAAGACAGAAAATGAGATATAAAATTAATTTAAGCCAACTTAATGGAGGCTGTAAGGCCACTTTTAACTCTCTTCTGAATAATGCATGAATCTCTTGAATAAAGCGAAAAAATACGTGAAGCGTGAAACCGTAAGAGCGTAAAAAATTTAAGAAGAGGGGCCCGGCAAATTTCAACTTGCCTGCGGATATAAAACGATGTGCACGCAAGTATTGATGAGATGCGTAATTATTAAAGATTCGCAGTCGAATTGGAAAATTGTTATATCTATAAGACATAATTAATTAAAGTAAATAAAAAATTTATACACTATTTTTAAAATATTGTTTCGGAAAATATGTAAAAGAAAGCTATAATTTCATGTGATGCACAAACATTCATATTCTATAACAATAAATATATAACAATAAATATTCTGTTTTGATAAATGCAAGATTTTTCATCGTGATATTACGAAATTTATAAAATATTGTTTATACAAAAAATATAATTTTACTTTCATATAAAATTGATATTC
>VBVQ01005278.1:0-12196 GCA_011636635.1 Tetramorium simillimum | reverse complement strand
GTGTATAAGAGACAGCCCCTCCCCCCGCGCGATGAATAATATTACCGCGACAAGAAAGGTGCATTATGCAAATATTTTATCGTCAGCGCCGACACGTACGTTCGTACCGAAGTGAATCATTGGCGGCAACATTGCGCCCTGCAGTTCGCTCGGGCTGAGGCACCGTCGATCGGCCGTCGCGCGATGATACTTGACGTCGATCGATAGCCACCTTTCGTCGTATAAATCATAGTTATTACTTGAACTTCTTTTGCAGCTGCATTCGGAGAATATATCGAGCACAAGTAACAGACAATACTCGCGGAGAAAAGAAGGATAATTACCGATCCATAGTTCTGTAATCAAGATATCAATTTTATTTCCTGGAAAATTAAGCGCGCTCTCAACATTTCTCTCCTCTCCCATTCGGTTTCAAGGAAAAAAGTCACGGGAAAGACTCGAACGTCGAATCGAACGGTAGTATTATTGTAAATGATAATTTCAAAGCGAGGGAAAGTAAAGATTTCAAACACTTGCCGAGCCGCCGCGGTTCAAAGTCGCCGGTATTAGAAGCATTCCTACTAATAATAAGTTATACATTTTCAATGGCGGCTTCGATGGAAAGACGTTCGATTCGTGCCTTCCTATTATGTGCAGGCATATCCGTGAGACGCGAAGGAATCGTGATACGCGAGCGTCAATTATGCAAGAAATCAAATTGCAGCGGCGACATCGCTACCCTAACAAAGACGCCACCGTCCGCACGACGGTGGTGACAATGAGGGATCTGGCGCGTATCCCACGTCCGGGAATTATTTATGCATTCGTCGCAGGGAAAACATCGACGGAGCATTTTTGAATCTTTACTTTCCTCGAGCGAAAAATATTACTGGCGCAGAGAAGAGATCGTTAAAGCATTACACTTTAAAAACACTGTAAAACCGAGACCGTACGGTGCATTTCCTAAGAACATTTTTATCGCGTGAAACTTCGCGTGAAAATACCTCTGAATCTTTACTTCTTGGAAAGGTCCCATTATGACGTGTATCAGGGGAAACTTTCGAAGTGTTGCTCTTCGCAAAATGATTGAAGTTATAGAACGCTTTCTTTAAAAAAAAAAAAAGGCTTTAATGACCGAATAATGTTCTTTCGTGAGAAAAACGACGAAAAATTTTCACATTTTACAGTTATCTACGTTTATATATCATTCTCCTTACATTTATTCTCATACTTTTTACTGTGGCGTCGAATATAAATTTTTGCGCCGGTCAATTTTACTTTGCTGATAATGTAAACCATATTACTAGTTTTATGTTATTATAATAAGTGTATTTTCAACTGAGTCACTTTAAAATACGCTTAAGGGACACGTTTTTGCTATAAGTTTAAACTATAAATTATATACATAATAATCTTTAATAAGTTCATTATCACTGCAATTACATTTCAAGGAGTTTTATGACGCATGAAGAGTTTGCACAAGCTTTTTTGAAAATTATCGTAAACGTCGGTGATTCGTATATTGTAGATATTTAAAAGATAAAACTGTACTTTCCACGTACTCTATGTTTTCTTCCTTCGTTATGTATAATGCGAAAACACTTATGGCCGCTGATTGCGTGCACTTTAATTTAAGGTATTGACTAACTCCAAAATATATATAACGATGTATAAAGTTGTAAGCAAGCAAAACATATCATTACCGTTCTGAAATAAATTCTCGTAAGTCACAAACAATTAAAAGTCACAAAAAATATACATTAAATTCTCTAAAAATATGTAAATAACACTAAAAATCCATACAATACAAAAAATACGTACAAAATCTATCAATTCAAGAAAATAAATTTAAACGAATATACTCCGTTGTAAATTTGTCGCGAATTTATCGAATTGAATTTAAATTGCCGGTAAACGTCTGAATCTCATTCCGCAAGAAACGTTGGTTCGCTCAACTGGATTGACTAATTAATCAAATTCTTTTACATCATCGTCCTCTTTGAAGATATAATTAAGACATAAACCCCGAGTATTCCGGCTGTCCGTGCGCGGTGCTGCGTTACGAAAGAGAGAGAGAAAACGGAATTGGTTAGCGGAAAGTCGCTGCGAGAAGGGTCGATTAAATTCGCATTACGTTTCACCCCTCACGGAGAAACGTAGAGAGCACAAAGTGGCTAGAGCGAGTTCCTCGAGCATTCGAGGGTGCTATTGCTCCCTTTCTCGATAGCTCCCTAACCCACGACGGCGAGCGGCTCGTTCTCTTAGCCGCTAATTAGCGCGGGACACGCACGCGCCCCACGGCGACCCGTGTCGGGCACGTGGCGTGCCGGAAACTCGCTTAGCGCGCGACAAACAGACCGTTTCCCATCGTGCCCGCGCTCCTTCCGGCTGTTTCCACGAGAAAACGTGGCCGAGGCAGCTGATTAAATCGCCATTAAAACGTGTCCCTATCGCCACCCGATCGGCGCTTCCTTTCATGCCCTGCTTTTGGCGCGGGACGGTCGCTTAAGGAAAACGGTCGGACCCGCAATTTACACCGAGGACGGGGGATCAGATCGCGCGTTATTCGATACATACGCCGGGATTCAATTTACCGGGTTAATGTGCAGGCTGATTGCCGAAATATTTTCGGCTAATTACTTTTTCATGAGATAAACGTCTTGGGGACATCCAATCATGCGCACGGCAACATGCCATCCGCGATCGTGCAAACAGATTACACTTTTTTCTTTCACGTAACTATTTGCAGAAGAGGCAATCTTTTCAGAAATCTCTTAAATTGTACTTACTTTATCGACTAAAATATTCTGTTGCATCTACGTCATTTCAAATGTTGAAGTATACACTACAATTTCTTATTTTCCTCTGGTGAGCCTCTAGCAGACGTAAAATCAAACGCATAGAACAGAGAACACACTGCATTTCATGAATATTTCAAAGTGCTAGGTAATCATTTCAACAACAAATCCACGTTTTTCTCTGTGAAAAAGTTATCGTTATAGGATGCAGCGAGTTGTTATTTTCTTCTCTCGAGAAATTACCGATAATAAGCCGCAGTTGTGAGTTGTGGAAAAATCATGTTGCGATTGTGACCATGTTAGGTACATTCGACATCAAAGTATGACGCGGGTATATGTATACACGATCATTTTTGATGTACAAAGCAAAGTACAAATATATTTCTCTTTGAAGATTATCTCTTTGTACATGGCAACAAATTGCCGCTCGAAAATATCGCAAATAATTCGTCAAATATTAATAATTTTGTAAATTTATCGCGTTCAAGGAATAAAGATCGAATTCCATTAAATATCCAGTTCTACATAATTATAATATATTTAAATTCTCTTTATTTTATAATATTTTATATATGCCACGAAATTACGTTATAATATTAAATACATTTATATATTTTCTATTAAAATCTTTTAGCGTAATAAGAGTATAAAGCAAAAAATAGATCATATTATTCTTATTCATATTATTCTTGTGATAATTAATTGATAATTTTATTTTATAAATAATATTAAAAATATATAAGAAAAATATTTACAATTTTAATTACTTTAATTTGAAATACTTTTTAAATCGAGGCAAATAAATCACAAAATATAGCAACGGTTTTGCGATAATTGTGATGACTTCTAATGAATTTTACTATTTGTTATACGTCGGGCTTCAGGCGATTCTGTATAGCGAAAGAAAGAAAAATAACTATCCACGTGTGCGTGACGAGACACGATTTCCATACGAAACACAGTCTGATGATCTGCCGATATATTTATTGCGAGCAATGTGCGTGTTCACGTTCGGGTCTCCCGCGGCACACAAACCTCGAATGAATCAAATCCGTTGAGCTAATCTGATTGCATGCCAATCCATTTTTTTTCTGGCTTCTATTGTAAAAGAGGATAATTGTCCTATCCGCCGCTATCGAATGAAATGGCGAAGAGCCATTTGATGACAGCGCATTTTGCGTAGCTAGATTTTAGCAAGTGATTTGCCTCTTATCATTCGTCGCGGCGGCATTGGTGTGTCGAGAAATCAAATGGCAATGTTGAAGTTTAACGACGCGCTAATGGTCTATTTTCGCGAGCGCGAGATATAAACATTGTAAGAATATATCGATTTATCCGCGGGATACGTATTGTCACCCTTTTTATTCGCCTTATCGCGAGGAGCGTTGCTGGAAAGAGATGCTCGAAGATTCCGTTTGAGATCCCTCGTTGAATACGGAAGAAGCACGTTCGGACAGTTAGATTTATACACCGGCCCTCCTTTCATTTCCCCTTTCTATCTAAAGTACGCGATGACGCGGTATCGATTCCCCGGTGTCGCGTATATGCTTTCTGCGTGATTCTTTCATATGCGAAAAGGGTCAGTCGCGTAGAGACTGTGGGTGCGACATTCGTGGAGACACCCTATTGAGGATGCGTCGTGGGTCGCACGTATTTTAAACGCGTGTGCGTCGTTATAAAGGTGCGGTCGCGCGAGTCCGTTGTCCCTCCGTTTTTCGTCGCGCTCGATCGAACGGATGCGCGTTGCAACGCAATCTCATTTACGCGATAACGCGCGCATCAAGCAAATGCGACTTTTTTGCAAGTGCTCTCCGCAAATAGCGTACGATGTATATTACGCCTAATGGATTGAGGTAGTAGCGACGATGTCTTAAGGTCTTAATTAATTTGTTATAATTTACGCGCGACAGGTCCGCTTTATCCAGCAAGCTTTTTAATTTGTTAAGATACTTACAAGATATTCCTTTGTAATAATAACTGCATTGAAATGTTTTCGAAAGATTAACAAAGTACTCGTGGAGATGAATAATTTAAGATAAATGCGCTTTGCGTGTAAAATCGTGTGTCCGCTTCTTCGATAAACTATATTCATTATTTCTCAGAAGCTAGAGAGTAGATTCTCTCGGTTTTTATTCCATGATCTGCGCGACCTATGTCCGAACATTTCGTCGATCAGGATAATGTCCTGAATAATGTACAAAGTGGCCTACGGTGGCAACAAGCTAGTCTTCATAAATAATTCGGAAACCACCCACCGAGGACTCGACCGCATGTCTTTTGTTCCAAGTAACGCGCGGAACATTATGCATTTCGAGATGCGTGATAAAGTATGAAAGAATAATGATATTAAATTCTGCAATTCAAGATGAAAATGACAATTAGATGTCATGCATCGAGCGCAGTAATACACAATTAGTAATACACAATTGTGTATTACTGTGTATTGTATAATATCGAAATTATTATACTTTGTTTGTACATTTTGTTTCAAATATTTGAGAGAGAGAGATTAAAATGCTATCGGAGAGCATCAAAGGAATACAATATTAGACTAATAATTTTAATAGTTTAGTAGTAGAGAAAGAGAAAGTTATCGCGGTGTTCTGCTATTGAAAGTATTTTTAACTCGCTTTGCGTCTTCCGTTTGGATGTAGAGACTAAGGACAGAAGCTCGTTACCAGCAATTGTACTTATCGATCCGGCGATATGCAGCAGCAACATTTGGTCGAAGACCGCGGAGAAAGAAGAAGTTTAAGGGAGAACACGCGATAAGCTGTAATTCCGAGGACAAAACTTGGGCTATACGAGTATAGTCGCAACGTAAAAATTAGATATACAAAGTAGAGGCTTGTTACTGACAATCGCAATTATCGACGCTCACGCAATGCCTTCGCCGAAACTTTGTCATATGGTCCCCTGCTTTGTCCGGTTAACGCACATTACAATTTCTCTTTAGAAAACTCTGAAGGTGACAAGACAAAGAGATCAATGCAGCACTTTGTATTCTGCTTGAGGCTTTATATATTAATCGAGCTATATAGGACATTAGTGAAAGTTATATATATATGTATAACTTTTTTTTATAAATTTTCTTATTTTTCACTTTGCAGTTGAGATTATTTGCATATACTGGTTCTAATTTTTTCTTTCGTAATTCATCATGATCAATTAATTATACACTTTCGTTAATACATTAAAAATGAAATCGTGGTAGATTAGATACATTAGATTGTTGACACTCACCGGTATGGATGTAGGTGTGCTTCTTCATGTCTGACTTCTGGTGAAACCTCTTGCCACAATATTGACAGGGATAAGGCCTCGTGTCGGAGTGGATCAGCAAGTGAGTGCTGAGCGTGCTTGACCGTTTGAAGGCCTTACCGCACTGCTTACACTATTGTAACAAACAAAGAAATTAGTTTACCTTAGTGCCTACGTCTATTTAGTAAAGTTATCTAATCATTCGCGCAAATATTGTACATTCTTTGAAACTCTTTGAAATTCGGTTACTCTTTATTGAGCTTCTAATCAAATGAGACAGGAAATATTTATTTTTTTTGTATATAATATAATAATAGTTATAATAATAATTAATAATATATATCTCTTGACATTTATATGCGTCAGAAATCTGAAAATATAATTTTGCTGATTTCAAATCTAATAATGCGAAATCATAGACTTCCATTCTGCCATTAATAGAAATTTCTTTTGCTGACAAATCACCATCGTCCAACTGTTAAACCGTTAAGTAGCTAATTTATCAATTTCTCCTGGACAGCTCGTGTTTCCGCACGCGATATTGATTGCATCCCTCTCAAGAAAATTCTTTCCGATTCTATGCGCTTCCCAATGTCGCGGAAATCTGTGTTCCGCGTTAAACATTTTATGCCTTATATTTATATTATGTCTTACATTTATTCAGAGCTTATTTTAATTCTTCGATTATGAATGATGACTTTTATCCATTTATCAATTGCAATGAAAATATCTGAAAGTATTTGCGTTGCATTATAATAAAAATGCAATAATGAATTAACTCGTCGGAGAGTTTACTTGTTTCCTCAAACCCTCATTCGCGAAACCATCTCTCCCTACTTATGCCAATTATTATAATTTTCGTAAAACGTACTGCATTTTTCATGGCGCGATTTACCGACGTCATAAAGTTTCTTGCTTTCCAACCGCAGACGCGTAAGAAAGGGAATAAAAGCGGACAGCGAGGGAGATAGAAGACGCACCGCTTCTAGGCGCCGGGACGCCAGGCACACCTGTGTTCACGAAGCGTCGCGCACTTCTTTCCTTCTCTCTCTCTCTCACTCTTCTAGTTCATTGTCACACGGGCGCCAGTCGTCACAATGCCCCGACGGTGTGGTTCGATGCGTGTCCAGGCTGACAATTTATACAGGGTATGAATATGCCAACCGCGGAATATTATTGCGCGCACGAGTACGCATGATTCATGTCGCGCCCGCGATCAATATATGCGGAAGAGCGACCTGTCTTCACGCGACACTCGACTTCTTCGCGATGATGTCGCCGCGCGCGAATCTTAGTCCGCGCCGCGCTGTTCGGAATTGACAGAATCAAAGGTAAAATAGACCCTGATCGACAGATAAACGATTGGCTGAGATTGCAATTGTCTCTCTGAGAGATTATTACAACTTTCAAAATAGAAAACATTGAAAATCGAAAGTATATTGTTTGCATGCAAAGATAGTCAAGAAAGGATCATTTTCAATGCTAAATTCTGCTCGAGATTAATTTGGAGCATGATTATTTTAATGCGTTGCATATTTGCATACGATAAAATCTAGATTTACATCGATATACATTCAAGATTTTAAACGTAACAATATAACGATCTCCTTTTTACCCGTTTCTATCTCTCAAGAGGAGGAAGCTATTCCGGTCAACGTACGTACAATGTAAAACGTTAAATGTCAGGAAGGACAGAGCAACGTATTCAGAACCGTACCACTTAACTGTAATTAAAGCAAAATGGTCACATCGTCGGTGTATTGATCGTGACAATGGAGACTCCCACGCACAACAATTGTCACCCTTAATTACTCTCGTTGTCCACCTGGCGAGATGAGAGGCGAGGCTCTCGGAGCGGTCAACGGTAGGACGCTGTCATCCCGTTCGCGGATACGATGGTAAGGAAAGGAAAACGACGCCGCGGTGGGAGGGTTTTCGTTAATAAGCACCGGCGGAACGCCTGTGTGTCGGGAGATCGCGAAGGAAACGACGGATTGTGGGAAGGAAGGTGGACAAGGCGAGGCAGAGCCTCGCCATTGTCGCCGCACGAAAGCGTCTGCTTCCGGTACGGTTCGGAAACAAAGCCGAGAAAGAGATAGAGGGGAGAAAGAGAGAGAGAGAGAGATAGTCGGTGCCTCTACGTTCTTGGCCGCCTTCCAGTTTCTACGCTCTTCGCGATTCGCGACTTCCCGAAATCGCGTAATTACCGTTAATCTCCTGCGACGCTCTTTGTGCCCGGCCCGGGACATCTGTCGCACGTCGACGAAGGCGCGAATTAAATAAGGAAGACTGCGACTTTCCCACGGATGGCTTATCCGAATAATCATTGCAGTATAGCGAATACCGATTATCGCGATAACTAGCTGTTAGTTAGTTAGTTACGCGTTGCTTGAGCCATTTTCTCAAGTTTAAGTCTCACAAGGACAGAGCCTAGAAGAATCTGGAAAAATTGTTTAGGGAGATCATAAATTGTCATTTAGCCAGGGAATCTCAAACATGTTTGGAAATTCGTGACTTTAATTCATTAAAAATCAGAGAATTTTAATACTTTATCAAAAAATGAAACATTGCACCTGTGAACAAAATGAGAGAAGCGATCTCTCTAGCGTTGCTTGAAAATGGACATTAAAAAGATTACGACGTTGATCTAAATAATCTTCACATTTATGTTATAAAAAGATTTACACTGGAAAAGATTTCTTGAAAATCGTTGATACTATAATAAAAGCAAAATTGTAATAGAAATTTGAAATGTAAAGCATGGATCAGTAATAAAATGGACAATTTATCGTAAATTCTTTCTGCTATCACACACACAATAATTAAAGTATATATTTATGCAGTAAAAAAAAATATAATTCTAAAACATTTGGAAATTTAATTATCTTGATACTTTAATTTCAGGGGCTAATAGTGTTTTAATAGCAAACCGTAATAACTAAATCTATGCTGAAATAATGACTGAAAGGCTGAGCAGTACGTTCAAGCTGAGTAGTACGTACAATCAAGAGTTTAATATCAGTTTCATATCAGAACACGTATACACACGTATACGTGTGTGAACGCATACGCCGGCGCGTGTGTGCGGCCCACATATCCTAATATGTCGAGTTACGGTTACGTGTCGTGGACGTAAAACCACGGCGAGGCGAGTTTCTCTACTTCCATTCAATCACACGTAATTGAGGCGGCGAGGTCTTTTGTCGAGGTCCGTGTACTCGTCAAAAACGTTTGACCCGTTTCCTCGCCCCGACGCACTTAAGGGTATTTGCGCGCCCCGAAGAAATTCATATCGCGTGACTCCGCCGCCGAGGAGTCCGATTTTTTTCTTTCTCCGAACGGAACGGAGATCGACCGGTTTTACGCTCGGTATGTAGGCACGCGTAAAACCCTCCGGTCGCCTCTCTGTGCGTACCGAAAGGAAACGCCGCGCCGCGCCGCGCCGCGATAAAGCAGAGAGGCGAATCCGACGCGCGTTCGACAACTCGTCCGTCCGGATTGCTTCGTTATGTTAATTAGACCATACCTATGTTGTAACAGATGCGTGATGGCTCTGATGATGATGTCTAATTTAAACGTAAGCACTTGACGATGTTTCTTTTAAAGCAGCTGGAAAAGTGGTATGGAATCATTACGACCTCTCTTGTAACGATCCGTCGGAATTTATTTAGTTTCTTCAGCCGCATGATGGGAATACGCATCGTTTAGATTTGCTTCGCGAAACATTACTGCAATATGTAATAGCTTGAATGCTTGAATGTGTACTGCTTAAATGGGTTACCGAACGAAACGTAATTGCTAATTATTGAATTAATAATTGGAGCTATACAAATTCAAATTGCTATTCCTAAAAATTGTACATAACTGTACCTACTTAGAAAATATACCTAAGTATCCCTAAAGTTAACATTTGTCTGAACCGTTTCTTTCTTTGTGATTAAGAACCTTCGTGGTAAATATGTATGACTGGAAGGGCGAAATATTAATTTTCAAAGAAATCAGCGTGACGTGACTATCAGATTGGCAAGGAACACTTTCCCGTGACTCGTAAAAAAAAAACGGACACCAGCAAGTTCCACATATCGATCACCGGCGACCTTTTTGAAAAGCTGTCACGTTCTGAGAAACTGATCTCATAAACTATTAATCCGGCCGAGAATAATGCTTTCGTCTTTATTTATAGAAAAATTGCTGAATTAAATTTACAAAGCATTGATTGAAAATCCGATGATCAAGAAGATTAGCCAATTTCATCTTACATGTTTTCATTTAATCTTCTAATTAATCTTACATTTCGTTGTATTTCTTAAAATACAATTGACGATATTTTTTATCATAATTTTAAATATTAATTATTAAAGAAAGTTAACCAAATTCTCATTTTACATTGAATTTATAATAATTTTTTCTCAGTATTCTACACTGTATTATTATCGAGAAAAAAATTATGTTCACGCTTTAGAGCGTAATCAAACTGCTTATTACTAGCGAGACAGAAATAGAATTAATCCAAACAATCAACGGATGGCTTATTCTCCTGTCGAGTAAACTATTAATATCAATGGGTTGATTATAGTTGTCAGTTAGAATGACTGTGTGGTTAGATTCTCGGAAACAGATAGGTCGCATCAAAGCTCTAAAACGAAGGGAAAAGGAACGGGAAAAGAGCAGAGGGGAAGGTTGCTAAGATGGGACCAATTACTGCCGGCGATACGTTGTTTAGGGGTGCCGCGATCGGACGTTCGGTCGATACGAGCCGCGTGTGGAAATCGACGCTTCTTTACGAGCCCGAGACGCGATCACCAGTAAAAGCTCGAGCCCGAATGTTTGTCGACCTCGTAAAATCGGCATCGTACGGGCAGCCGCGTGCAGACCGCGTGCGGTCCACTTGGCCGACGGGGTCGAACATCGTGGAAGCCGCGGGTCGAGATTTCCAGGACCGATATCAGTCGTCTTCCCCGAAAGCCTATCGGCCGCCTTCCGCAGCGGCGGATTCGCAATGATTCGCTCGTGCGACTTACGCGGACAACCGCGTCGTGAAGATCTTTCTTTAGGACAGTACCGGATGTTTTTGCTCTCGTCTACGATTTTTAAAGCAAGAAACTCTATCGTTTCTCCCTATTTCTTCAAATCAATCGAGACGACGCGAAATAAATTCTTTCTAAAACGCATTTTTTTTTCTCTTTTCTTTTAAAGAGAGAATTATGTTGTATCGTTATAGATTATTATTAAGAATCGAAACGAAGTACTGTCTTAAATATTACTTCATCGAAATATCGAGAAGCGTACGCTTATGGAGTAAACTTCAATGGTTGGTATCTGATGAAACAGGATAAAGTGCGCGAGCGAGAATAAGAAGGTATAATACACAGGAACACTTACTTGAAAAGTCCTTTCCGTCGAAGAGGGCGGTGTAAGCGGTGAATGATGAATTTGCCGCGTAATTATAGGGGTCGAGGACGGACTTCTGGAGGACGGTGCTCTCGTTTCTCTGGCCTCCCTCTCGCACACCGAACCCGGCGACCAGATTTCACTTTTTCTGCTGCCGATACTCGACGAGACGTCGCTCGGCTTCGTGCTGAGGTTCAACGGCACCTCTTCCTCTGAAATGAGAAGTCAGTCCCGTCTATGTCGTCACTCGAGCGCTTGTCAAATCGCAGCTCACGCACTCATTTTGAAAATTTCACGGCTTTTTAATTATTACTATCAATTAAATTAAACAAATGCAATACTTTACTTGGTTCATTAAAAAGAACAAATATTTTGTTCATGTAGGGGGAAATATTTTGCTGATACGAAATTATAAAAATTCCTCAAATTGTATAAATACATATGGAATGTATAAAGAATAATTTACATATATATATTTTTAAAAAAGGATTTAAAAAGTGAACGTATTAAGTCTGTACGTAGAAATATTTCATCATAAATTAAATTGAGCGTATTTATAACACGGAGAGCATAAAGAAATAAGAAACTTCATACCGCTATCTTACGATATCGAAAAAAGTGATAATTTATGATCGATCATGTAACATCATCACTAAAGGCGGAGAAATTTTATAGTTTTTGTACGCCATATATACATATATACGCAGATAGCAATTAATTGATCGTAATTAGTATCCGTGCAGCAAAGTCGAGCGACGGCGATAAAT
>VBVQ01005277.1:0-12201 GCA_011636635.1 Tetramorium simillimum | reverse complement strand
ATATATATATATATATATATATATATATATACATATATATGTATATATGTATGTATATATATATAGATATATGTGCATGTGCAATGAATAATATTAATACTATCAAATTAATACTATCATTAATACTATCAAAAATTTTAGGTTTTAGGGAATAAAATTAATCTCTAAGGTAATTTGATTGAAAAATGATTGAGAAATTATGCTCCAATGTAAAAATATCAATATCTTTTCCGAAGCGCATTTTTCTAAGTCTATATTATAATCAAATCTTTATTGTAATTAATGGCAATTGAAAAGAGTATATGGAATGCAGTTTAAATTATATGAAAAACAACTTTCGCTCATATCTAAAATCAATGCTAGGATATGTACCAATTTAATTATCTCGTTTAGTTTTGTCGCTCATGTTTTCAGCATTACTTGCGCTTTACTATCAACGTCTGCGAGATATTACGCAAAAACATATTGAGCAAGTTTAGTTATATAATTATAAAGACTACTAGTCTAATGATTAAAGAACGAGAAAAGAAAATTTGCCTGTTATTTAATACAATTAATAAAATATAACTATCACATTGTTGCGTAGAAAATATGAATTAAATAAAACATTATTATTTATTTGTAAATAATTGAGAGGACTGCATTTCTTTAAAGCTGTACCTCTTAAAATTAACTGATACATAAATTGATTTTATTATGATACATATTTTCTTGTATCGTAATAAAATGTTAAATTATAATTAATTTATAGTTATTTAATATCCAATGCTATTATTCTTTTTAATTTATTGCAGATTTAGTAATATAACAACGATATTAACATTAACAAACGTAATATTGAAATGGAAAAAAGTGCCGATGGATTGTTTCGTGCTGAGAGAAATAACGGTGCCGATGAAGTACCCATGGACATTGTCGACGAGAGAGTAGCTATTTTAGACGCAGGTGCACAATATGGGAAAGTAATAGACCGGAAGGTTCGTGAATTAAATGTTCATAGTGAAATTCTACCGCTCGATACACCTGCATTTACTCTTCAGGAGAAAGGATACAAGTAAGATATACATGCATATCATTAACTAGTTCTGCAAATGTCATATAAATATGAATTATTAATTTGATCCATTTTTTCAGAGCTATTATAATCTCTGGTGGTCCTAGTTCAGTATATGCGGAAGATGCACCTAGATACGATGCTGACATCTTCCGAATAGGAATTCCTGTATTAGGTATTTGTTACGGAATGCAGATGATGAATAAAGAATTCGGCGGTGGTGTAACCAGAAGGGAGATTCGAGAAGACGGCCAGTTCCCCGTTGAAGTTGATACCAAGTGCCTGTTATTTAAGTATGTCAATTTCATTTATATTGAAAAATAATCAAATAACTAAATAACATTTATTTTTCTAAAGTATAAAAATATTCTTCAATGTCCAAAAATGTAATAAGCTATATTGTTTATTAGGGGCTTGGATAAGGAGCAATTGGTACTATTAAGCCATGGAGATAGCATAGACAGGGTGGCTGACTGCTTTCGTCCTACTGCCAAATCGTCAAGTTTTGTAGCGGGTATAGCAAGCGATAAGATGAATTTGTATGGTGTGCAATTTCATCCGGAAGTGGATTTGACGCCTAATGGAAAAGCAATGCTACATAACTTTTTATTCGGTATCGCTGGCCTTACGGGTAATTACACGCTCCACGATCGAGAGGCACAGTGTATCCAGTACATCAGAAATACTGTAGGCGACAAAAAGGTTTTGGTATGTATTTAATTAATAAACGCTCTAATTCAAGATATAAGTCAAGCTCTTGTAAAATAATATCAAGTTGCAATATTTTTTGTCTTAATCATGTAACAAGAGAAATATCATTTAAACATATCTAATTTTTTTTATAGTTATTAGTGAGCGGTGGCGTAGACTCGACAGTGTGTGCAGCTCTGTTACAAAAAGCTTTAAGTAAGGAGCAAGTTATAGCTCTACACATTAATAATGGCTTTATGCGTAAAGGAGAGACGCAATTCGTGGAACAAAGTCTAGCCCAATTGTGTGTCACATTAAGAGTAGTGAACGCTGCTCGTTATTTCATGCAGGGAACGACGACTGTCCCATTAGACAATGTTGCGCCTGTAATGAATGCCAATGTTACGAATAATAAAGGGATGTGTGGTACAGCAAGTAGCCCGAGAACCAGGTTAACCAAGATGTTGTGCGAGACTACTAATCCAGAGGAAAAACGAAAAATTATAGGAGATGTTTTCATAAGAGTCGCGAATGAAGCAATGGCAGAAATGGGTTTGAAACCGGAGGACATTTTCCTCGGACAAGGCACTCTCAGGCCTGATCTAATAGAAAGTGCAAGCGCCTTAGTCAGTGGTAAATCTCTATTTTTAGAATTTTCTTTAGAATAAATTTCTGTGTCCTTGTATTGCAAGAATGCGAATATTTTTTATATCTATTCAGGTAAAGCGGAAGCCATAAAAACGCATCATAACGACAGCGAACTTGTGCGAATACTACGATCGCAAGGATATGTAGTCGAACCGTTGAAAGATTTCCACAAGGACGAGGTGAGACAGTTGGGATGCGATCTCGGATTGCCGGCGGGGCTTGTCGCACGTCATCCATTCCCAGGTCCTGGACTCGCAGTACGAATCCTTTGCGCAGATGAGCCTTACATAGAGAAAGATTTCTCCGAAACACAGGTATTACAGATGCAAAAAACTACTGAAATTCTGTGATTGTTTCCTTAATAGTAGACCATTGACATGACTTGCAACTTTGTTCCAGGTCATAGTAAAAATAATGGCCGAGTACGAGCAGATGCTTCAGAAGAAACACGCGTTGTTAAACCGCGTGGAAGGCGCGACGAACGAGATCGAGCGTCAGCAACTCCGTAGGGTTTCGAGTCATCGTCATATCGCGGCAACGCTCTTGCCTATTCGTAGCGTAGGAGTTCAGGTATTTGAAAATCATCTCGCAGAAAGAAATCAATATTGAAATATTAGCTTTATAATTTGGCCAGATATTAAAACACATCTTCCGTCTCTGTAGGGTGATCAAAGAAGTTACAGCTATGTAGTAGGTTTGTCGTGCGAGGAAACCGTATCCGAGGGTGTGGAATGGGAGGACATGTTGTTCCTTGCGAAACTAATTCCACGCGTGTGTCACAATGTGAACCGTGTGTGCTACATCTTTGGGCCGCAGCTTCACCATCCAATCCAGGATATCACGCCTACGTATCTCACTTCGAATGTGATAGCGACTTTACGGCAGGCGGACCACTTAGCTAATCAAGTGTTGGCTTCTAATGGCTGTATGGGAGCCGTTAGCCAGATGCCCGTTGTTCTAATACCGATACATTTTGACCGCGACACAGCATGTCGAACGTTATCATGTCAACGTTCCGTTGTGCTTAGGCCGTTCTGTACTAATGATTTCATGACTGGCATGCCCGCCATTCCTGGCAAAGATTTGCCAATACATGTAAGTTCACTTAAATGTATATACACGCATGTACTCAACATAATATATTTAACATAAGAATAATTGCATAATTTATCTCAATTATGTGTCATAGGTGGTGAAAAAGATGGTAACTGAAATATCCACGGTGCCCGGAATCTCACGCGTTTTATATGACCTAACGTCTAAACCACCGGGAACAACCGAATGGGAGTAGTAAACGCTCATCTGGCCCCTTTCTATTTTTTCACCATCCCTGCGCGCGTAACGATTACAAAGCGAAAAAAATATATTTAAAAAGTATATATATAAATATAAATATTACGAAAGAAATACACGAATTCGAGGTTGACAACTTCTTACCAATTTATACAAGACCGAGAAAACTTTTCCAAAGGCATACATCTAAACGAGTCGTGTATTACTGGCTTCTCTAGACAAAGAACGGCATTTGCGTTCAATTGAAATTAACGATATCACATTTGCTTGTAAATAGATTTCTTATATTACACACTCATTAGTAGAAATTTAATTTATTAAATTTACGAGAACTCAATTATCGTTATTACATCTCGGATCATTACATCTGATCAACGGTACCATTAGATTGTTGTTGTACTCAATCTGCATATAACGTTGAACATGTTTCACGGTTCTTCTGTATGTTCTATGCCAAATGCAGTTTTCAGTTTTCGTTGTACATCTAAAAAAAAATCGGATAGGCATATAAGTTTAATATATCACATGCCGAATATTTTTATTTATCGATCATGAGCGAGTAAAGCGATATCCGTTTCTTAAAATCTACAGCGTTGTATTATTTATTATCCATTTATTGTTACGAAGTGAAAAAGCGTCTATTATAATAACGAAAATACTTCAAAGATATATTACCTGTACATGGTTTTCAACAAGACGTGTAAATCTTCGATGCGTTTCTTTTCTGGAAGCATGCTAAGAAATGTCGCTAGTGACAGAAAATCTACTTCATTCACAGCATTAGATTTAGTAACCCATGTTTGTATCTGCAGTTTCATCTATAAAAATGTCATATTTAGTTTGGTTGAGACCAAAAATATCATCTTACATAATATACGTAATTTCTCAAATAGTAATCCGAATATACTACTTGATAAAATTACATAACGAAAAAGAATAAGCAAAAAAGGGAAAGACGACAAATCTTCATTTCAAACGATGTTTTTCGAAAAAGAGGAAATTTTATTTGATTTTATATAAAAGATGAATTTAGATAAAATCTTGAGTGCATTATATGCATGAAAATTGGTGATAACTTAATGAGAAATTTTAAAAAATCTATCAACTTCTTTTTCTATTTAATTATTTAATATAGCATAAGAAAAGTTGATGTTTTTTTTTTAGTATTTATTTCGATATTCACATAGTACATTAATAATCGATAATCACGTTTGTTTCTAAACTAGAATTAAGTTTTCAAAGTTGTCACACACATTTCCGAATGTACAATAAGGGTAAATCTAAAACTGAAAATACCGAAATAAAATTACGCCGCGCAACATACTGTGATAAGCTAATAATTGTCATGGGATATTGCTGACACTTTTTTATCATCAGACTTGAATCTTCCATAATTTTATTCATTACTGTGCCAATGTCACAGTTACCATTTAATGTTTGGCATGAGATGGTCATAGTCATGACATTTACATACTAAATATATTTTACAACTACTAATTTTACAGATCGAGGGATCTGAACACCAATGCATTAAATATTCAGATTTAAAAGAATCACATTTTAAAGTGTGGAATTCACCATCTTTTGTAAAATGCAAATGATAAATATACACGTATAGGAAAAGGATAAGTATATCTAATACATCTGATACGTCAATATTACGGCAATAACAGGTGAACAATTCGTATTACTTGTTACGAAATAATTTTATACAATGTTTACTATTGATTGGAATTGCAACAGTTACGTGCACCAGATCTTAAAAATAGAATGCTAGTATTCAGTTCCTACTCAATGATTTGTCTTAATGAAATAATTATGTGGTACCTGTTGTAATGGAAGGGTGAAGAGATGATTCACAAGATTAATCAACATTTCCTGATGTTTATCTACGTTCTCATTGTTATGTAAAATACTTAAATTCTGTAAAATAAAGGTATCGGCTTTATCCATCGCAACATTATTGTGTGAAATCTCAACATGATTGACTTGACAGGAGGTAGATTTTTCTTCAACAATATTCTCCTTCTCATGCAATTGATCCTCTGCACGCATTGTGTTTCCTTGTGATAAATATTCAGCTTTATTTGTACAAGTGCTATTTACAATAATTGCATTCTCATTATTATCACTGATCTTTGAAGACCCATGCGCTTCTTGCAACCGCTCGCTATCGCTTTTCTCACTTGTTTCTTTGAAATTCACTTTATTCGCTTCTCTTTTCATATCACAGTACATCTGCACGTCGCGTTGCACATCAGGGTGCAAATCGCTCTTCATTAAAGCTGATAAAACATCCGGATCAACTTGCGAACAATTCTGTACAGTTGTACTTTCCTCGTCACGCGGAACTTCATTTACCGTATTAACCGTACTTACGGTATTTGCTGCAGCTTGAGATTGTTTTTTGTTTCTTTTGTATTCGTCAAATATCTCATTTCTTATATCTTCGGGTAATTCGACTAACACGGACATATCGATATCTTGTAATCGCGGTATTTCATATTTTGATGATTTTCCGCTATTTGGTTTTACTTGTTTAAAGAAATTTTCCTGAGATGTTTGTCTTTGGATTGTTTTCTTATTGGACTTTCCAAGTAAATCCTTTACTTTTGTAATATTTTCATTTATTTTAGGATTGTGTAACTTTTTATTTTTTGATTTAGCTGTAAATGTAGACGATTTGACTTGAATATCAACTGGAATTGCTACATCGGTCGATTCAGAGGATTTTGCCGATGGTAAATTACTGATTTCTGTATCACAATTTTTTCTCATTATTAGTGATGATGAATCCGTAGTTGAAGGCACTTCAGAACAATCCGGTTTAGATTTCTCGTTAAAATCCGAGACGCAATGATCTTTGTTGTCATCACCCAACATTTTATCACACGTTTGTTGTAATGTTTTCGTTTTATTAAAGAAATTGGTTAAGCTGTTTTTAATTTGCTTAGCCTTACATATTTCTAGTCTGGATATCTGTATTCCGATTCCTCTCATATCTTCGGGTATTAAATGCAACTGATTCCAAATATTTATAACTTCCCTAAATTACATAAAACATATATTTATTTTCGCAAAATATATAACAAAAATGTACAAAAAAGAAATCAATAGCAAACTCACTTTCTAATGATATTGATATCGTCAACAGCCGTTATAAGATTTTTCGATTTCGTTACGTAATTGCAAAGGCCATGACCCATAAATTTCGCGGTTTCCTTCGGTGCTTCTTCGGCTCTGACCATTAATTTTAGCGTGATGCATCTACCTTTTGCACGAGCTGCTGTCAATCGATTGCACACCTCTACGGATAATTCACTCAAAAAGTCGATAGCATCGCCATTATTCTGGAATCTTATGCCATAATTAACTTCGGCCGATACGGATTTTCTAACATATTCCAGATTCAGCTTTGTGTCGTCTAACCCACGGCACATCTTGTATAACTGCTCTCCCATCTTTTTACCGAATTCTTTTTGTAAAACTCCCAACGAGATCTTCTGCAAATCTTCGCATGTACGCACATTCATTTTATGTAACTTGTATGTCGTTGTTCCGCCTACTCCTAAATACACAAAAAAAAATTAGGCGATTAAAATTAATTGCTTAATAAAGATATTTTTTAAATATAGGATTTTACTTTTATAAAATAAAGTAAATAATATTAATTACTTAAATGTACCTGGCAAATCTCTTATATTAAAAGTTTTAATATATGTCTCCGCGTTTTGAGCGCTGAGATAGAATTGATTATCGGG
The DNA here is from genome assembly GCA_011636635.1 of Tetramorium simillimum. Lineage (NCBI taxonomy): Eukaryota > Metazoa > Arthropoda > Insecta > Hymenoptera > Formicidae > Tetramorium > Tetramorium simillimum. The sequence continues at coordinate 4,755 of VBVQ01005277.1, read as the reverse complement.
TTTAGCTTTTCGCGTTGCCAATCTCGCCTGTAACTTATTATTGCCGAATCCTGTGGATACCGGGCAATCTGTTTTCTGCTTTATCTCGTTCCTAATTATAGTAGCGAATTCCAACGGTGAGAGTGCAGACGCTTCAAGAACGTTTGTGCAATCGACATACATTTCGTCGCAGCTCACTGCCTCGATATCTAAAGTATAGGATGCCACAGTGTCGTACAATATATACGAAACTTCTTTGTAACCCTCGAAATCGTACTGAATTGTTTTTAAATTCGGACAGAGTTTTAACGCCTCACCCAGAAACATGCCATTCTTCACGCCGGCCTTTCTCGCCGCGTACGAGCACGAGGCTACCTCCGACATTGATCCAAAGTCTTCGTTACCGTCGTAATTCGCCGAGAATTTATTGCCTTTTGCGTGCGTTACCGCTACCGGGACGCCTTGCAATTCCGGTCTATTTCTGATTCCCACGGATACGAAGAAACAATCCATGTCAATGTGCATTATAACAGGCTCCTGCTTGTGGCTTGCTTTACTTGTAATTTTATCTGTAAAAATCGTCTCATCCTCAGAATCTGATTCACAGCTAACTGAAGTTGTGGCGTTCTTGATACTTTTTAATTTTATTAAACGCTTCAGGCCGGAAAATACCCCGTCGCTTTTCTCCCTCAACTCGTTCACGTAATCTTTAAACGTTGTTCCCATGGTAGAAATATAATGCAATCTTGAGTTACTATAAAACGTCGATAAAAATTCAGGATTCTTTGTAGACTGCGCGATTGATTTTGTACTCGAAGATTGACGAAAATTGCTTGCATCTTGTTTTGATGCATCGTGTTTTGACGAGTTTCCATTATTTACGTCAGTTTTACTGCAAACAGCGTTCACTGAAGTTTCAGGTTTCTCAATATCCTGTTTATTGTGCATGATTGGGCCAGCATTGTCCTTATCCTTATTATTTAATTTATACGCCAACTGGGGCTGTATGTTAGTGTTATTAGAATAAAGTAAATAATTTTGAAAATTCAGGATCTTTCCAGCTGCTATGCTGTCGACAATCCATTGTGGTTTACAGATTGGAATTGGATTTTGGCTTTTTCTGTATAACACTATTTTGGAATGCGGCAAATTAGACGCTATAATGTGAGTCGTGATTTTAGGACGCATATAATGATGATATATTCCTCCATGCTTCATCATTAGACGTTTGAGCTCATCCGACGTTGGATCCGTATAACCATTAACGAATATCGCAATTCCTTCAAACAGTCTCGATGGTTCTTTAAATTCCTTGCTGGCTTTATCGTGAAATTGTTCTTCCAGCTTGGCTTTCTTCGCTGCCATATAACCACCCTAACAAATGTTGTATTATTAAAAAATAATGCAAGAAGTAGATATATATAATAAACAATTTACTCACCCACTCTTCAAAGCCATCTTCTCCCCAACCATTTCTTTTTTTCCTGGACATAATTGTATCAATTATCATGCAATAGATGCATACTGAAACAAAAAGAATTAATAAATGATTTAATCATTTAAAATTATAATTTCCTCAGAACTCTTAAAATTTTAATTATTTTAACGTTACATTTTTAAATTACAAAATTTTAACGTTACATTTTCTCTTATTTTTTGCCGCACGAGGTTAATATATAATAATTTACGTTTAATTTCATATTTTTAGTTCTAATTATTGATTGACATAAACATTTAATTATTGACATCAGAACAGCGTTTGTAACCTCAAAGATAGAAAATTGCATCACATAAAACCACCTTGAGACTTAAATTGAATTCAATTATTAGTATTCAATTTATTGCAATCATATGGTGTTGAATGTCAATTCGGGACTTACACAACGGTAATCGGTCAATTGCACTTCTTGATATTTATGCAACATAATGATCGAGTCTATTTTTTGCCGCCAAAAATGTTTGCATGCCCAAGGAACATCCTTTTCTTCCGTCATCTGCCTCGCGCTGCTCCTACGCCGAGATATTATTAAGTATACCTAACGTTTTTCAATGTATAGAATCAATATTTGACATCCGTTACACTCGCACCGTTCTGTGCGAATTAAGTTTAACCGAAACGTCCCTGAGTTCCATCTTCGGTTGCATGTGACACTTGTTGCATGTGACCTTGTTTCGCTTTGCCAGCAATTTTCGTCGCGATAAAATTTGCAACGTAATCGAAAAATAAATTCCAAGGCGAAATCAAAGTTTCCACTTTGTACTTATAGACGTTTCGATTATGGAGTAATTACCGGAAACATACTTTGCGCGCCAATTAAGAAATATATAATTATGTAAGAAACGTAATGTTAGAGTTGTTTTGTTATTACTGTATTGTTAATAGTAAAGTATTATTAATAATTCTTTAATTGTTTAATAACCGTTTTTGTTCTTATTATTAACTATCTTATTTTTAATTCTCAAAGATTTGTTGATAAAATATTTTTCTATGCCTGTGTAAAATACTTCTAATGTCTATTATATTCTTAAGTGGGAATAGAATGTAGTAAACGACTTACGTTCAAAATACAGTTTTTTTTTTATTACTAAATTTTTGTTACCTCAATAATGTACAATATTATTGATACATTTTTTATATTAATACTTCGATACATTTTAACACTTTACTTTAATACACCTATTCAACTTTCGTACCTAGTAACAATAGCAGTACCTAGCAACATCTCATTATACAAGATGTATAGTATCTAAAAACAAGATGCGTACTTATAGAACAAATTTTATACAAAATCACATTAGAAATAACAATGAGTAAAAGGATGAATTAAAATGGCATGCCTATACAAGACTAAAGTTCGTACCAGACGAGCTCTACATTCGTACATATTCATAGAATATACGGCCTTCCTTTCTCTACGAAATAATAGCGAAATATCTTAATTATGCACACATATTAAATTGTATGGCAGGAAACTTAAAATGCACTAAACTATACTGTACATTGAAATGGACATTTATCTTTGTATCATTCTTCAATTAAAAGACAAGGCTATTTCAGAAATTAAACACTTCAATATGTGATCAATTTCACAAAAATTGCTACAATCTTTATTATAAGCTAAATTTTTCTTTTTAATATGTTTATATAAAATGATATTGCAATTGTGTGCGTAACACCTGAGAGTAAATATATGCTACAAAATCAGATTATTATAAAAATAATGTTTCTGTAGATACATGATATGAAGCAAAGAGAAAACAAAGATTCTGGCTGAATCCTTAAACATTAATAACAACTTTCTGTAAGCGCATATAGTTATAACTACGCCAAGTGTGTTTTATAAGCACTGGTCATTTGTTCGAGGAAAATGAAGGTCAGAACTGTATGAGGCCCTAGGCGTGCATAGTATGGGAAGAATCCTTTCCATAATGCAAACAATCCTTCATTTCTTATAACCTTAGTTAGGACATCAATCGCGCCTGTAAACTCTGGTTTGCCGTTTATTGTTTTCATGTTTTGAATTCTGGAAGAAAGAACCATTACATGAATTTGAATCTTATATTAAGAATGTTAATTCAATTTCTAATGGAACCCTGAACTTATATATCATACAATACCTTGTTTTAGCTATATCTACAGGCATGGAGGCAGCAGTGGTGACTAAACCGGAAATCATAGAGCTTGCAAAGTGTAACAAAATATTTTCCTCAAAATATCCTATTAAAAAAAAATACAATACAAGAAATGTAAATGGTAACAGTCATATAATTTTCATAATCTAATAATGCTATAATCTTTCTGACAAACCTGTGTCTAGCAATGCTTGTTTCGCCTGAGAATACGATGCCAACTGTGCTGCATTTACAACCATAGCTCGCCCCATAGTAGGAATGGCACCACGCCATAACGTGAAGAGACCTTCCTCTCTAATTATACGGAATAACGCATCGAATACGTTTTTGTAATTGCGTCTATCAGCTGCATTTAAAACATTTAAACTGTTAAAATTCTAAAATATATACGTGGATATGTATACTAAACGAATAATGTACATTAAAATAATAATCCTATCACGTGAAAAAACATGAAAATTTACCAATAGCTAGTCTGCCATCCGCTGTCATCCTAATTAAAGCTACTTCTGCTGGTGTACCGACAAATGCTCCAACACACCCAGCAGTCATACCAAGTAGTGCTTTTACAATAAAACTTGGCTGTGCATCTTTCCTAAATAAAACACATGTATTTTTAACAATAAATTCACTTTAATTCCTTCTTAACTGTAGAATTTGGATTATATAGATAAAATTAACTTACGAAGAAAGTTCCATAAGCCAAGTATATATACCAAGTCTCGTAGTGGTGTATGTAGCTTGTCGCATTAAACCAGCGGATAAACCTGAATATAATGCTAAAACACCTTCATTTTTCAGAATGCCCGATGTAACGGTTATCGTTGATGTTTTTGTACCGCTTAACTGCATGCGATTCTTTATTAAATCCAATGGCTGTACAAAACATGTTGCTGCCATACTGCAACATTAAACATATTAAATTCTTTATCAACTATCTCCTGAGAACAAATATAAACTTCAAATTTATCAAATATAATCTTTACACTAAAAAAAAATTTCAAATCTCTGATATAAAATTAAATTTTCTATAATAATATATTATCTATAATAATATAATAATAATATATTATATAATAATATAATCTATAATAATAGCTACATTTAATAAAAATTTGCAATAAAAGTTTAAATATATTTTGA
>VBVQ01005276.1:0-12212 GCA_011636635.1 Tetramorium simillimum | reverse complement strand
GGAGAGATCTTTCGCGCGGTATCCGGCAATCCACTCCCGCTCGCGAATCCACTTCGCACTTTGGGGCGGAACTTTGCGGTATGCCGCGAGCGTGAGATACATCAGCTCTGGAATCACGACTTTGTATTTGCGATCGATAGCAGAGATAAGCGACGTATAGGACGAAGGGACGAGGAGGGAGGGAGGAAGGAGGAGGAGACAAATGAGCGAGCTGGCAGCGCGCGGCGGCACGGCGGCGGGCTAGTCGGTGACTCTGAGATTGCGAATTCGAGCTTTGGCATCGAATTCAATTTTGCTGCGTACAACCGCGAGCTGCGCATTAACCGAGTAATATTCTATAGATTAGCGTGACCGCAACGGGAGTAATTACTCGAACAGTAGGCAATGACTCCCTTCGGCTTTCCAGCGGAATTAAGGCATAGACGAGCACGGTGCGATTAATGAGGATTGCCACCTACTAGTCTCTCTGTCATCAAGTTCTCAAAGCACGCAACGTATACGATAAAAACAATATCTTGTACAATCCATCTTTTTTATAATTTTATGCAAAAAAGAAACACGTCATTATGTGCTTTATTCAATGTACTAATACAAACAAAAGTATTCTGTATAACCATTCTAATGAAAACACTCATTAGTAGGGACAAGATTAGAGGAAGAAGAAGAATATTTTATTAATTGCATACAAGATTATTTCAAACAAGATGGAATGTATAAATATCTTTTATCATTGTAGTTGTAGAATATATATAGAAATATCTATATAAAATAAGTTGCTAAGCTTTTTTTCGCCTATATCCTTTCATTAATAAAATTTTTTATTTCATTTCAGAATTACCGGATATGATATACGTCATGTATTCGTGTTTGCCAATTTTCCACTGCTTGTTTCAAATTCGCTGACATATAGGAAAAAGAGATTTCTTTTTTATGCGTTTTGCGTCAGCAATATGCTGTTTTGAAGTCGACCTTCTATTATCTTTGTGCAAACCTTCAGTAAAATCGACAATTATTCATATGTGTTTTATACGCGAGATATTTGATTAAAAAATAACAATTAATAAATATATATCAACGTAAAAATTTAATAAAGAACGTTTACTCTCGTGATACTTTAAAAGCATTATTATAACAAAAACGGCATAGATTGGCTAAAAATATTCATGTATTAGTAATTAGTAATAATAACTAATAAATTTCTGAAACAATACAAAAATTAAGAAAATAAACTGGAGAGAAAGATGGTACTAGCGCGATTAATAAAAATATCTGATCTTTCATCATCTGATCTTTCGCAAAGAGAGAGCTCGTTATTAAAATATCTGTTATTAACTTATAAAGAATAGCTAAGAAATAGATATTTTATTAAAATTCAAATATAGATATCGGAGAATATAGCTTTTAAAGCAGATGTGAAACATTGTACAAAATGACACAGAATTTAAAATTAGTATAATTACGAGGGCGGAAGAGATGGGGGAGAGGACCACCACATTGCCTACCATTGTCTATTATATCTCTCCGTGAGCTACATAATATGATATATTAGATTTCGGAAAGTTTACTCATTAACGTGGAGCGTCGGAAAACATCGTATTTTACGAAGCGGTGGAAGAGGTACAGTTGATGGAAACGTAACTACGAGGTCTGTGCTACAAAATATCATGTAATATCAAGCAATGCGGCAGAAATAGTATGTGCGTTCGAACGTTTCGTGTTTCTCGCGAGATAATTAAAACCACCTCACGTATACGCGTCGCTCGTGATGGTGAATTATACCGAGAATAGATCGATCTTAATTACCGCGACAACTAGCTATTTTTGCACCAGATCATTATTACCGCATCGTCTTATGACGCACGCCACAGAAATGTCATTGTCAAAAGATTTCATCTGGCATCATAAATTAGAGAGGACATTTTTAGATTTTATTGATCGCAGCAGCTTGTTTATTTCTATTTTAATAAATGTACAATGCAAAGAGATTCGAAACTCTTCTATTGTTAGATGCTAATCCAAGAGAGAGAACATAAATGCTGTGTCAAAACACTAAAGGAGAAGATTTAGATTTTTTTTAAATAATAATCTTAGACATGCGAGTCGCGTGTTTTTGTGAGAAAGATTGTATTCATTTATAAAATTATCGCGAAGCAGTAATTCGCAGAAAATGTCCAAGGTTATCGAGAAGGCTACATCTTTCGCGCGTGTATCACGCTACATGAGACATAGGAGAAAACTGTTAAATGCCTAAAATGACGTCATCTACACGCCCGTCGCGGTGTACCCTGATGAATGAATACACGAATACACGTCAGAAGGCAAAACTTCCTGGTCTTCCTGGCATTAACGGAGACTATGTCGGATTCTTGAGTGGCTTAGTGCTGATCCGTGATACAGTAAGAATTTCAGGATGAAGGCGAATATTATTAACGTGACTTGGCCCGATGAGACAAAAGCGGAAGTGCCTAGAAACTCGACATGAATCAGATAGTATGATTCCCCCCTTACAAATAGAACGAATAAATAAAATTGAACGCGTAAAAATAAAATTATATTTGTTAAAAGTAATAAATGTTAATTTGGATATTGTTGTTTTTATGTGAAATTGAATAATAATGATCCGATGATGACATTAGTCGTTTACACGCGAACACGCTAGATCCGATTTTAATAAATTTACCGGCGATTAGCATTTTAAATCTCATCTATCGAAATTATTTGCGTAAAACGTTATGGTAAAAACAATATTCACTACACGTAATATACACGAGTAGCAAAAAAAAGAGCTTTATAAATATTATACATCTTATCACCATGTTTCAATATGAAATATTCTGAGAAATATTTATGCCAGTAAAGATGCGATTAAAACAGCGCGTTAAAAAAAAAAATAAAGTATATTCCTTTTTTCTGATGGCAAATTTATGGCATTAATAAAAAATGATCAACGCCGAGACGGAATCTGCAACGAGTGATATATATTGCAGCAGGTTCTTCTTGAAATGATAATAAATTCATACAAATTATTATTTATATAACGCGCTCGTTAAAGGATTAGCGTGAACGAGGCTTTACAACTCGGGTCGCTGCGCATCGCGGTACCGGCGGTACAGGACGAATATATACCTTCGCAGCCGCGGACAAGTTGCGGCAGCAAGTGCAACCTGCTGCGCCGGGCTAGATGATTTACAACGACGACGACCGACCGGTGGCCGCGACCGGAAGAGAAGCGCGGAGCATTGTACCTCCCTGGCTCGTACCGCGTTGCGTCGCGCGCTACGCCGCGATGCGCCACCTCGTATACCGCTCGCACTCGCTCGCGTACGTCGCCTAAGTGCGATACGTACAATAGGAGGAAACGCTGAGGAGCAAATTAGACATACGTGAGGAAGCTCCCGCGCCCACGGTTAATTAATACGACGCTTCGAGCTATTCCGCCGTCCTTTCGCGCGCCGCGCCGTATCGTCTCTAACGCCGCCGGAGATAGAGAAAGAGAGAGAGGAGAGAGAGAGAGAGAGACGAAGAGAAAGGATATGCGTGTTTAAAACTTGACTTTGCCGATTCGTGTGTTTCTTTTCTACCATAAATAAAATTAGATTTTTGTCGAGAATAATGCAGCTTAATTAATTATAGCTAACCGGTAATTTGTATCCATGGCTCAAATTCTCACGATTCAAATGATTAAAATTAACTCATTTTTCTACATACGCGCGCGCGCAAGAAGTAAACTACATCTAGAAACATACATATGCAAATGTATATAAATTGATAGCAATCATTTTTTCTGTTAAGATACTCTGATTGAATAATTGCCAATATTTATTAGAGTTTAGTAATTTACTAATTTTGTATTCATGTTCTTTTGAATACATGTAATACAAAAGTTCTCGCAATGAAACATATGTATGAGAAACGTGAATGTAAATTCTTAATTATCAAATTTCACGCGATTAGCATAAAAAATCAAAGCCCGCGAATTCTTCCGTTGTAAGACATTGCATGATGGATTTATTTACTCTGGCTTGCAAGAAAAATGAATTTTCTTGTGCAAGAAGTCATATCTTTGAGAAAGTAACATTCTGGACGGAAGCGTTTACCGACATTTACATAAGATTAATGATGTTCTGCGTTATGTATAAAATATTAAAATATAAGGTACTATGATAGAGTTCTTGTCGCAAAACTAGAATCAATACAGCATGTATAGTACAGTTATTCAGTTTGTCTTGTAACTTCATCTGTACAATTATAACGTTGTAATAACTCGATGCTAATTAAATTATTTCAATATTCGAACGCACGTTAAAAAATATATAAATAAGAAATTTAGAAAAAAAAGATATATTTATAAATAACCGCGACAGTTGATTTGAATTTAACAAGTTTATTAAAATTAATATGCCATGTTATAACAATACTATTCTTTTTATATTGTACTAATGTATAATTTAATATAATTAACGCAGAAATGTTTTTACATGTTGACAACAGGTGCATCCACAGCCGTATTTGTTAGATACCAGTTTTACATCTCTATGATGGCGAGTCGATACTACTTCCGAACAGTTGCCGATGAATATAATATCAATATTGGCAATTATATAGTCATCAAGTGCGTAGATAATGGCCAGCTGAAGGGGTTAACGGAAATTGCTCGGCACTTTTTCTACGGGCTGATTTTATCTCATCGCCTCATAGCACGACCGGATAAACCGGATTGAGCCTTCGATGTCGGCGCGTCCGGCGCGATATAGCTCGACGCCGATTCAAACCGAGTCGAGTCGCACCGTGCCGCGCCGCACACCGCGTGGTGGTCGGGATCGGTTTAGCGTTGTAGACGGGAAAACAAGCGTCCTCGATTCGACAGATTCTTCTTCCGCCACTATAGCAATTTCCGGTTTGCCTATGGCTTGCCGTCGCTTGCCTACCATCAGCAAAACGACCGAACACTCAGCGAGTTATACGAAATATCGCGTAAATCGTGTCACAAATGACAGACGGATAATTTTTCACGAGAAAGGCAAATGGGATATGACTTAAATTAAAACGTAAAATAAGAAACGAAAAATTTTCTTGATCACGTGAGTAATCTTTAAAAAAAATTTAGATATAAAAGTAGAATGTGTTTATACATTAATAAAATGCATATGTAATTTTAGAACTTCTTTTACACGGATCTATTATAATGCACTGATATTATCATCAGTTCTCACGATTATTTAAACTAACAAAATGGAGCACGTGTAAATAAATTGATATACATATGTAGCTACTACTGATATCGAACACTTTGGTCATAGTATTTATTACAAAGGGCTGTAACTATTGTAATTGCACGATATTTAGCAATATAATATTATAATCAAAAAATGTCTTTTGATTGAAAGTGATGGAAAGTAATTTCCAGCGAGAATTACTTAACCGATCGGAAAAATTTATTCCGTCTATTTTAGTTATTTTTCCACAAAGAGTCACCCTCTCACAGACGTGTGACAGTTGTATCACGACTTAAGAGACATTTTATACATGTGTACGTTACCATACGTGCGACTAGCGCCCGTATGGAGATAAAAGACAGACCGCACATTCGTCGTACCGTGTTACGCTGCGCACCGCGACAAATGCAACGCAAATTGTGGTACATTAGTGTAAATGAATGCGGACGAGTCGGCGGTATGCAAAGCGAGCTGCCTACCCGAACTACATACATACTTACATACTTACATACATATATATCATATACACGCATATGTATGATATACAATATACATACGCGAATCGAGTATATGCACATATATGTACTCGCGTTCGCGCGCGGTAATATAAAATTGCATTTGGTGGATACGTATCCCTAGAATTCACGGAGTGAGAGAGACAGGGGGAGAATGAAGACGGGAAACGCGGAGGGGGAAAAAAAAGGGGCGCGAGTGGAAAACGTTTTTTCTCCGCCTTGACGCCGCGGAATGGCCGTTTCGCGGCGAGGCGATTTATCAAAAATTGTTTCTAGTCCGAGCATTTCATTTCCGGGATAGGTCACGCGTAAAAGTTCGCCGAGTTCGCGATGGCGAGCGATCCGTTGATTCGCATTAAAAAGTTGAGAGTCCGCTACTTCACCCTCTTTGCTTTTCTCATTTTTTTTCCCCTTTCTCGTAAAATTTATTCCAGACGGTGGTTCTCGGCGGTTGTTGCGTCGTGACGCCGGTTTGTTAGCTTAGTTTGACTTTTTTTCTCCCCCCCCCGCCCCCTCTACTCCGCATCGTTTGTCTTCATCGCGACAACGGCAATTGTCGTTAACATTTCTATAAACAACGGTTGTCTCCTCGCGCGCGAATAGTCCTTTTGATTACGCGCGATATTTCCCGGTTCTTTCGCGCCATATGAAATGATCTCCCTCATTAAATTCTGCACAATATCTCTGCCAGTACTTCATTTCGATTATTACGCTATTATCGCAAAAAAAAGCTCCCGCCCTCGCGGTATCCTCTTATATTCCGTTTCCTCTGCCGGTTCTCTTACCGTGAGATTACATTCCCAAGCGTATTTAACTTTGTCCCGCCTCAGACCTCTTTCCATTTTGTCCGCGACGGGAAACACGGCAGAGAAAACACGCGGAGGCGAACTCTCGAGAGTTCCGTTCATTTGTTCATTTCGTAGACATTCGTATATATATATATATTCTGGCGATATGTTTAATAGATCGTTTTACGTTATCGATGTTATTTCGCTCAAAAGAAATATTTCTTACGAACAAGCATTATATGGATTAAGGAAGATTAATTTTATATTTTATACAAAGAAAAGTCTCTCTCTCTCTTTCTATACATCTCTATATAATTTTGACGCGTGTGCAAGATCTATATCAATGTCATTTGAACAAATAAATCATTAATGATTATAAAATATTTCATTAAGAATTAGAGCACTATTTAGATTTTTAATATTGAATATAATATACTAATTAAATATAATATAAAAACTTTAGACACTTAAATTAATTATAGTATTTATGTCCCTACGGGGCGAATCGCACTAAAATATAAATAAAATGATACAACTTTGAAAGATTTTATCTTGTATCTCACATATCTTCTCAGTGTTGTCTATTCACATATCATTTGTAAATTTCTACACGATAGACGTAGATTATACATACAGCGAATCGCAGAAAAAGCGATTGCTCGCGAAACGAACTTTATCCCTCGGGACATTGAGATAAGCAATACTTTGCATGATTCTGGTAGAAGCGCGATCTATAATCCGGGGCGAAAGGCGGTCTCGGAAGAACAGCGAAGTGATCGAAATTAAACCAGTCACGTGGAAAGAGGCACCGTCTCTAAGGCTCAAAAGGCGGCGAGGAAGAGGAGAAAAACGTCGACACGTCGAGTATAGGACAATCGATACTCGGCCGCGTTTCGACGTCAGCACGGTTCTCGAGTCCTCGACTCTCTTCCCTATAGCCTTCCTTCCTTCTTCTCCTATTCCTCCTCGATCCTTTTTCACCTTCGCTCTGCCTAGCCTTCTTCTCTTCTCTTATTATTCCATTTCATTCCACTCCACGTCGTAGCTGCTCTCGTAATGTCGAGCTCCTTCTCACGCGCCGTACGTACGTATGTACGTACGTTACGTACGTACGTACGTACACTGCGTAAGTAAGAAGTTTCCACGTGTATAAACCAACGATCTTATAAATACGACGATCGTAAAGTCGGTGCCGACGAAAGTGACGCGAAACGGCGGAACGCCTCCGCCGGCTCGTAAACTTTCCGCGCTCGCATTCGCACGCCAGCGAAATATGAGAATACCGACGGCTGGGTTATATACCTCTCTCCAACCCTGCAGGAGAGAGACATTCTAGAGATTATATATAATATATATCATTATATATATATATTTTTTTTTTAATACACCCGCCCGTACCACATATGTATACGTATATCCAACATACATATAAAGATGGAGTAATGTCACGAGAAGTATTTGTTGAATTTATTTACCGTTTAATTGTTGAAATATAAGTTTATAGCGTACAATATATTGTGATATTTTTGCAAAATTAATCTAATGATGCTCAATTTATGGGACGGATATGAGATATGTGGTGGAAAAGTAATTTCAATTTTCTTTCTGTAATATTGATAATATTGCACGTGTGTTTTATGGCTTGCATTTCATTCGTTTATATGAATATTTCTCACATATAAAATTGTATTTTAAATGGAACTTATTCTCATTGATGTAACATCAATAGTAATGACAATACCATTAAAATATTAACGATATATACCGCCGCGTTTATATTGCATGTGTAACGTAAGCATAAAATAATAATCTATAACAATAGATTATTATTTTATGCTTACATTACGTATTACGCGTTACGCGATTATATTATTTTATCGAATATTTTATACATACTTTCATTTGCACCGTTATCCGGTGAAAGTAAATTAGAATGCGAACAACAAAATTGTAAGTGTACGGTAGGTAAAGAGAAGGGGTTTTCCTTTAAAATCACGCATGCATTACTATTTGTGGCACCACTGTATTGTATTACTAATGATTCCAACTTCTCGGGTATCCTACGATAAAAGCATTATACATATACTGAACCTCGCGTTGCTAGATACTAAAAGCTAAAAGCAAGCTTTACAAAAAAGATTAAGAAATGGCGTGAAATGTACGATACGATCCACACATTGACTCTTTGTTCAAGCACAATGTTTCGCTTTTATACATGTGTATTTTAACTTATTTCACTCTGCTGTACTTTCGCGTACAGCTGTACCGAAAAGGTTTACATTATAGAGACCGAGAAATGTGCGTCTTTTTGTCAAGTTATACAACGATTACCTTCTACGAACAAATGCTAACAAATCAGAATACTGCCCTTTCAATGTATGCTGTAGTCACATCACAAGCAATCAAAACTTGAACCGCTCAGAGAACTTGTATCAATTCTTGGCTGTTGAGATATTGCTGTTACAAAGTTATTGTAGAATGCATTACCTCAACTCCAGCGCATAAACGTGTTAAGACGTGTTAAACGGCTTTCTGTCTTATGAAAATAAATTAATGTAAGTTGACAAAAGTGAAGATGATAACAACGAATATTTTTCTTCGGCAAAATTGTGTCAAGCAAAATGCATTTTTTAATTTATTTTATGAAGAAAAAAGTTTTAATTTAAGACGATTGGAAATATTCTCTACAACGTACAGATATCGTTTCCACTAATTTGATTTTCTCCTTCTCTGAATAATAAAAATAAAAGTAAAGATTTGTGAATGTATAAATGTAATAAATTTTTATTCGCGGAAAGTATAAAAATACTGCATAGAATATAAATATCCGAAACGTCTGCTTTAAAAAAGCTGATTCGTGGTCACTAGATAATACATACAGGCACCTGCAATATAAATAAGGTACACATATACACGCCGACGCAAACACACGGAGTAGCGTTAGTCCGATGTTTAAAGATGCGGGTGTTTCCTTCCCCTTACGAGTTTTAAAGGGGGACGCTCTCACGAGGCGCCGGTACGTTACCCGGCTGTAGTCTCGTAATTGCCATCCCACGTCGCGTCGGGCGAAAAACGGGAAGTAGATGCACGGGTAATACGGAGAACTGCTTTGCGGAAGGAGAGGGGAAGAGAGAGAGAGAGAGAGAGAGAGAGAGAAGCAACCTCTTGCCCTAGGAAGCACCGGCAAAGGTGTTACTCGCTGGCTCGTCATGGTGCACGATTACACTCGTTGTCGTTCCTCGCGTAGCGGAGACTACGCCCGACACTCCCGACGCACACAGTCAGACGTAAGTAAGCTCATTAGAAACGCAACCCGCATTTGCTGTTCTTCGCGAGCAACGTTATTTCAAAATACTTTGGTGCGCTCTTATACGCTATATCTGAGCCACCTGATTTCCCAACAATAAATGTTATAGAAGCTGTGACGTTATGCATTGTTTTTGGATGATAAACTTATCAAGATTATTCTCATTAAATTCACACGATTATGGCATTGAGAATATAGTCAGCTATTTATATGACGAAAGAAATATTATTTACATAAAAATTTGGAATAATTTTAAAATATTTATACATTCCCAAATCTTTATAATAAATGTGAATCATTGATAAATAATGGACAATAAAATAATCCCCCCAAAGGCTACTTGATATGCAATTTCATAGTACGAGAAAAAAAAAGTACGAGAAGCTTATCTAAAATATAACATCTCATTTTATACCGGGATTAAAAACCTGGGTACGCAAACGAATACGAGCCATATACGTGGCAGTCCTTATCGAAAAAAGTGTCGCTTCTTTGCATAGGATTGTGTGGACGTATATCTGGCTGGAATATGAGCCGAACACAAGCGGGCTAGCTGCTTTTCACTTTGAATTCTCACCCTCCTTCTCTAACCTGAGTAATTTTAATATTGCATATACCCGGCGTTGATTCCACGCCGAAAATGCAAACGAGTCGTCCTGTAAAATACGAATTGCTGCAGCGCTACAAACTGAAAATCTTGCCGCAAGAAGTAAGCATTGCGTTATTGCGGCAGAAACGAGAAACGTGTACAAAAAGCTGAGAACTATAAAAAATTCTGGTCATCGTAGAATTTATTTCTGCACTGTAGTGCGTACTTTAACGATTAATGAAACAAAATTGAAGTTTCAAGATATATATAATATAAGATAAAGCAAACCTAATATAAGATAAAGCAAACAGAGATTGCAATGTTCCGCTTCCAAATGTTCGTAAAATAGATTTATATGTGTGTACGTATGTTAAAATGTATTTTCGCATCTGTAAGATAAGCACATAATATTTGTAGGAATTTATATAGCTGTTATAATTAACAAGCACATCAATAAGCATACAATTGTGCATAAGGCGAGAGGTACTCACACACACTAGGTAATATTTTTATTTAATTTTGGATTATATCGTATTCATACATTTAAGTTGCAATTTTAGTTGTGAAAACGAACGATAATTTTTGTGCAATATTTAAAAAATCTATAATTTTATTTTCCCTCTCTTACGCAATTTCTATCTCAATCTCCGCTTAAAATTATTAACAAAATCGTGGTAAACTACAAAACATCGTCCTTTTGTAAAAAAAAAAAAAAAAAAATACCAGAAATATCACAAACAGCAACGAAACCTGAATCCCAAGTATACACACGGTAACAGAAATAGTTATTGAAATGCAGATATTCGCTAAAATGTATTTTTCGATGTAGTTTCATACTTGCTTTGTACTACACATAGCCGATACATCCGCGTTAGGTATTAGATAAATAATATCGAAACGCTACAGCGTTTCTCAAGTTTTAAAACAAATAGAAATATTGTTTTTAAATATAAATTTCTATTTTTTTTTTAAATACTATGGAAAAAGAACAAAGAATGCAAAATCAACAGTTCAAGACATTATATTCCTGTTTATGGAAATATCCAAAAGCTACTCTCAGACTCTCAATCAGTTTTGCACTTTTATCAAAGAGAAATAACTTTTAACGAATTCTTTTGCTCACTCGGTTTAATTAACTTTTAGCATGTAACTATTCAAGCAGTGTTGCGAAAAAAAGTGCGTACAGAAAGATCTAAGGGAAAATTACAACGTCCTTGTTAATAATGCTTACTCATTAATTCAATTAACCAATTAATCAGTTAATGAATATTTGATGTAACATAATGCTGTCGTGTATACGTATATATTTATAAGTAAAATTAATAATTTTAAAACATTTTTCCTTTAATTTAAAATTCAATTGCACGTGGAAACTTCACCTAGCGTGTTTGTCATACAAATTTCCGTGTTAATTACTGAGCTACGGGCGCTATTCTAAAATCTGGTTTGAAATGGTCACTCAGCGCTATATCTCGACGCGAATTGCGAAAATCATAAATTACACTGAAAAGCGTTCTGTCCTAGAAAGCCTAATATCCACTTATCGCCGCTCACCATTATTACGCTCGTTGTCATATCCGGTACTGATGATGCGTCGCTCTATGAGAGCATGCACAAATACGTGCCGAATGTTCTCGTTTAGAAATCATTCCATGAAAATATATATGTTTTTCCTCTCGTTAAACTCGCCGCACACACACATATATATAGATGTATATATATATATATATCTATATATATGCTATCTATATATATATATATATATATATATATATATATATATATACATACATACAT
>VBVQ01005275.1:0-12211 GCA_011636635.1 Tetramorium simillimum | reverse complement strand
ATATAATATTAATATAATCATTAATCATTAATATAATATAATAATACATTATTATTTGTATTAAGGCAATAAAAAAATTATTTTACACTTCGGTCCAAATTACACGCCTATGGTCCAAGTTACACGGACACTGCTGCAAATTTCAGTTAATTTTTGTAAAAAAAGTGTGCATAGATTGATTAAATTTGGTACTCATATTTGATACCTCTTATTTAGTAGTTTCTTTAAAAAAAACTGTCTTTCCTTAATGTTCATCCTGACGAGATTTATTTAATTTTATCCTTAGGGGATCCAAATTACACGGACTTCCCCTACTTTAATCCCATAAATTACAACTTCATTTTTCGACTTTTTGACCAGCTTTTCGGGAATCGGCATCACTGTGCGGTGGTTTCAATTTCAAAGTTCGTATGTACCTGTCTACGAATGAGAATAGATGGAATTAATCGGAACGATTTACCCCGAGAGAACTCACCTCGAGATAATGTTTTACCTCACAAATCGGCGAACTCTAGTTGTTACGTAAATAAATAAGTGTTCTGGTGGTATTACGCCGGTCTTTTGTCGAACTGCTTGGAGATGGGGAAAGCGGTGATACACTGAATAGCACATCGTAGTTTTATGCTGTTTAATGATCACATTAAATTCTTCGACGATTAAAAACGTTTGATATGATCGTAATGTTCGCGAGGTTAACACTGTATGTCGCACGTCTAGGTGACAGCGCGAATACTTACCGCGGGATAACGAACTTAAGTCGGCGAATCCGCGTATAAGATAACCTTTCGATACTAGCGAGAATGTATTCGACTCGAAGTGCACACGACAAGCTTCAAAGACGAACTGGCCGAGCTCAGGAAGGGAGAGGCCTTGTGCTCGTCAACCCTACTCGAAGGCTCCGAAATTTTCCAGGATCGTTGGTCCCGGCTCGCATTCAAACCGTTTTCCAAACTGCAAGACTTGCAGTGCAAGTCGTAATTTAGAGCGTGGAAAATCGGGATCTCCTTTGAATTCGATGTCATCTTTGTTAGACGGTAGCCGGCACAATATCTGGAAGCAATTACTGCTGGCTCGTAGAAGACTGTGTATGCTAACTAGAAAAGAGAAAGTTTTAGAAAATAAAGGATAGCCTTGAGGCGTATCCTTGGAGAGATGCGTGATGGCCTCGACCGTTCGCCATCCCCAAGGAATGCAGGTAGCTGCATCGCGTTAAGGAGTCGACGACATTAAACAATGCACGTTGCCGCGGCAGAAAGTACTCCCTTTTGTTTGAAAAGAAGCGTGATGGCTTCGACCTTGCGGCCGCCATCCCCAATATGCTGCAAGTAGCTGCATCGCGTTAAAGGAATCGACGGCATTAAAGAATGCACGTCGCCGCGGGAGGAAGTACTCCCTTTTGTTTGAAGGAATCGACGGCAAGTATGCACGTCGCCGGGGGAAAATGATACTTTTGAGAGATTATCGTTACTCTGCTCGATTAGACTTTATTAATATGTATGATATCTGATATAAATATCACAAGAGCGATATTTAGCAAAAAATATATAAATTCTCCCGATTGTCTCTTTTCTTAACATACACACTATATAAAAAAAATTTACCCAGTAAGCAATTTGTCAGCAAATTGTCGTCAAATTGACACCAAATTCATTCAAAACTCGGTACCAAATACTATAGCATCTGTGTCCGCGATCAGCTTGTGTTTTACTGACAAAGCTTGCGGACATAACTTGACCGCAAATTGTCGCCAAAAAGCGAGCAAGGCCTGCGCACACAGTTTGACGCCAAATTGTCGGCAAAAATGGAATCTTTTCATTAATAACACTGTAGATTTTGAGATTTTAACACATTTATTAAATTAAATTATATTAACCCATTAACGTCAAACTTGCATGTGTTTATCTCTAAATTAGATTATATTAATCCATTAACGTCAAACTTGCATGTATTTATCTCTGTACTTTCGTTAGCCTGAAATTGTGATCGTGCATAAACTATTTTTCCTAAAAACCTATGCAATTTGTTTTGTAAATTTATTACATCTTCTTATTTCATTGACATAGATTATAAAGGTAACTTTTATCAATTTTTTTCCATGTGTTCATAACTGCCCGAAATATTCCAAGCATCTTTCCGCGAAGCCAATTATTAATGTGCTTCATTGAATCCTGAATGTTTTGAGGATATCTCTTTGCTCGCGTAATAATTTAGTCGATATTTATATGAAATAAAACGTTTATTACGTCCGTCTTACAAGGTACGTTCTTTTTACATGCATATAAGAAGCCATGAGGTACGTTGCTATAGATTAATTAAATTTGCTATTTATATGTGATACCTCTTATTTAGTAGTTTCCTTAAAAATATTGTCTTTCCTTAATGTTTATCCTGACGAGATTTATTTAATTTTATCCTTAAGTGGTCTGAATTACACGAATACTCCCGTATATACGCACACGTATACACACGAAGAGAATTTTTCGTTATATTTTACCATAAAATTCACTACAAATTTTAACATGTTTGGTGATAAGAGTGGGATAACTAGACAACTACATAAAAATAAAAAACCTATTAAATGTTACCGAAAATGATAGGAATTTGTGAAATATACAACAGAAATTTTATAGATTACATAATAAATTTTTATAAATCACATAATAAAAATTACCAAGCAGATTGTAATATTAATCAAATAGATTTTATATTTTATTGTGATAGATATGAATAAATCAGAGAAAATTTATAAAAATCTTCGAAATATTAGTTATCCCACGATTATCATGATTTTTAGGCTAAATTTTAAGAGAAAATTCTCTCCGTGCATATAGCATAAAATACGGAAGTGCAATATATGGAATTACAAGCTCTTAAAGGAAGGTACAATGGAATGAAGTTAACAGAAAGTCTCATATCATTTTGTGATATTTTAAAGTATTGAACTAATCAGAACGCTTCTATAGAAAAATTTTTAACGTAAAAATTCCGATCAGGCACCTTTCTTGAACTTTATAATTGATTCTGATTTACATAGAATTAAAATTTTACATATACGTCAGATAGTAAAGTTTAGCGGTATAGACAAAGTCTAGACATTTGGAATGCGTAAATTCATAAATACATCGAACAAAGCGAATATGATCAATACATATTTATACATCACGTGTTAATTACGTGTATCCAAATAAATTTTGATCATCCATATTTTATTATACATATATGTATAAATATATAATATAAAAAATAATTTCGTTTCTTTAAGAGAGGAGACTAGTGTCTTTGACCCTTTTTTTGAGAATTTTTTATAAACAAATGAGAGCATTTAGAGAAACATAATGAAATACATGATAATATTGACGATGAAATGTATATGAAAAAATTTTTTTATTGTTGAAAAAATACAAAATGGCGGCGTTACAGCTCCTTGAAGTTGGCTTCTAAATTTCGCACGGGGCAATGCTCAGGTCCTTGTAATGAACTGAAACCAAAGTTTTTTCGTTAAAATATGTTCTTCCGCATTGCATGAATCTAAATTTAGCCAAAAAAAAATTATAAGAGGACGTTTAAAAAAAATTTTTTTTTAATAAACAAATGGCCAAAAATAATATTTATTATAATAATTTTAATGTAACGTTAGGTTCATGCAATGGCTAATAAGTTGACAAATATCTGTGCAAAATTTCAAGTCAATCGGTTAATTACATTTTGAGTTACATTGCCCGGCGCGTGAAAATTTACGTTTTGAGAAAAACGCGTTTAAAGTTTTCGGTCTACAAAAGTTGAAAATGCGGAGATTTGGCAATACTGCCAGTAAGTTGCCTCTCAGCTATCGACGGAAGTATCATCTACTGTTCAAAGAATAAACCAGCAAACTTATTCGACCAAGAAATCAAAAGGTAAGAGGTACCTGCTCGCGGTACCTCTGGATCACGTCACTTTGATGGCTTCTCAGGGACCTTTAGCGTTTCTATTGGAGCAAGAGCAAGGAAAGGAAAGGAGATTTTATTAAATTTGACTGCAGTTATTCGTAATCGCGTACTTTTATTTCCGACACTTGTTGTCCCGGTCGTGGCAGTCGAAACACTGCCTCAGCAACGCTCTATTCAAAAGAGACAAACAGCTCTCGACAGTAACGCCCTTTTTTCGGTGCACATGCTGAGCACGCGAAACACGCGTGAAACTACTTTAATAATTTCGTTTTGGCTTTTAAACTTCAGAAATATATTCTTCAGATAGTAAATGAATTTTTTAAGCAATAAAAAAATGCG
Source organism: Tetramorium simillimum (assembly GCA_011636635.1). Lineage (NCBI taxonomy): Eukaryota > Metazoa > Arthropoda > Insecta > Hymenoptera > Formicidae > Tetramorium > Tetramorium simillimum. The sequence continues at coordinate 7,943 of VBVQ01005275.1, read as the reverse complement.
AAAAAATTTCGTAAGACACGAGTCTCCCCCCTTAAAAAAAACTCTGTACATTAATATTCGAAGATGCGTCAATAATTTTGCTGTTGGACATAAGTTATTATCTTTTCTACTTGTATATTTATTTCACCTTATAGCAATTATTTGTACTGAGGATCGAGAAACGACGCTATTTGTTTTGATTTGACAAAATTCGTATTTACTGGTCTCATGTTGAAGCGTTTCGTTAATAATTCTGCAATACTTATCTTATATGTTGCAAAAGAACTGTTCTTTTGCAAGCCGACTATTAGATAAACGCAGTTATACTATAGATATACTTTTTTTAGTTAGAGGAAAGTCGCCAATACTGGCACAGCCCCCATAAAACGGCACTCCCCTATTTCTCGGAAATTAAACATTACACTGTATGAGTACCGATAAAAACATGGTCTCCTTAGATAATTAAAGAAATAGGAACCCTTAGTTCATACATTCGTGATTTTTTTTATATAAAATCTGATAAAAACGAATTCTTCAAGAGAGAAAATAAAATTTGCACGATTCTCTCTTACAAATTGGATAGTTTAAACAACAGGGAATGTATTATTGATAATATTACATCATTTTATACATTTGTATCTTCCTAAAACTGTTTTATTTATATATGTATCTGTCATATTTGTATCGTAGTGCAGTTTTAAACATAAAATTGCTCCTGTAGCGTTAAGCGGTCTACATTTCTTCGTGAGAAGAACAGATCGTAGGTTTAACATTGCTTTTATTCTCAAAATGTTCTGTTCTAACCTTCTAATTTTATAAAATTAGTTGTTTAATATATAAAAATATATTTTACTACTTACAAGGGAACCTCGCGAAGTGTCAAATTTCAACTTTAATGAAACTTGGTATATATGTAGAGGGGGTGAACACATGAATTTAGCAATTTTTTTTAGGTGCCCAAAAATGGTTTAAGGGGGTGAAACCACTTTTCAAAAGTTGAGTCATTATTGCTTTTTTCTAAATATCTCGTAAATTAAACAAAATACAAAAAATGTTTTATATAAAAGTTTTACAGTAAAAATACCTCTTATTTGAAATCATGCGATATTTTTGCATGATTTAGTGAGCTAATTTTGATCACCAGTGTATTATAAATATTTAATACGAAAAATTTCCGGAAATATATTTATGAAACCTTATTACATCGCATTATGTTAGTATATTAAATGACGATAGTATTAAACGTTCTCACACATTTTCATTTTAACAAAACTTTTAACTTTCTATGAAATTATTTGTCGACGATTAAGACAGTTTAAAGATTAATTATAATCACAAATTTGCCATGATATAGGATGATAGAGACAAGTTTCCTAAAGAGAATACTTATTGTTAAAGAAAACAATTACATTATGTATAAAAAGACATGTAAAACTTATACTTTTATAGCTGTAAACATTAGCCAGATAATCGAAAAAAAGGCAAAGGTTGTGACAGCTTTGAATGTTTGATGTATCCAGTAGAGTCTGAAATTAAAAATTTGGTTTCTGAAGAGAAACTAGAAAAATTAGTCGAAAATTAAGGAACATCTATTACCTTTTATATTTGATGCGACTAATTTCTAAAGTATTGTCGTCTTCATTGAGTAGATAGAGGCGCATGCCCTTATAGTGATCAATTAAATAATTGGTCCAATTAAATTTTTCCATATTAAATTTAAATAATTGTTGATCTCTATCACTGAGATTGCTCCACATCGTTTGGACATTGTCGGTGGAAAAACTCCAATTTTTATTACAAAAGGGTTCGATCGCCTTGGAAAATTTGTCAATTTTCGTGTATAACTTCCACATTCTGAAATACATGTATTAACTTATTTCAGCACTATTTCTCATATATAGAAATAATTTTATTTGATTTTGAATATGTACTATAATATACATACATATATCCATCAATTACAATCAATACAAACAATAATTAATAAATTTACACGATACCTGGGGCTACGATTTAAACATATATTTGCAGCATCCACAAATAAAGCCGGAAGAAAATGAAAGAGCCAAACACAAACTCTGTATGGTATCTTATATCGAAAGTGAGTCATTAATGGTAAATATATGGCATTTTGCAAGGGATACATCTTATTTATGTCGAAAAGTGTATAAGAGTATTCATTCCATGTAGGTCCATCGAGAGGTGACACAAAATTATAAATTAAAATATCCTTGCCCCTCCTGGAATATGGCACCATTCATCAACACATTCAAGTTACGTATTATACTTTTTATCTATTAGAATCGCTGATAATTAATGTTTACCTTTAAAAGTATACATAGTACATTAATGTTCACATGAACATGTGATAACAGTAAATGAAAACAATCTATAAAAGTTCTACGGTATTTCCAATATAACTATGTTAATACCAGAACATCCTTAAGTTCGATCTATTAACATTCAGTATAGTAATACGTGATACTAATTTTTTTACGAGCTTTAAAATGTCATATGAATGCATAAGGAATGATAAAAAATTATTCTGACAAATTTGACATATTATTCTGGAAAAATTTTTGGGTTGACGTCACTGTCATCATATATACCTGGATTGATTAAAGACGTCAAACGCACTAGTTATTAAAGCATTTACGGTGAAGTCAACGGGCACTATATTTGCTTTGCTAGCGGGACTGTAATGTTGAAATCNNNATGATAATGCAATACCTATTGGGCCATACATATTGTCGACCCATCCGACAAGTGGTTCTCTGGCGGTAGATAATACTGAAAAGTATCTTAATCATTTTTCCTACATTTGCAGTAACAAAAGTTATTTAACCGCGAGACATCTACACCTACGCTAAGGTTTGTCATTATTTTAGAATTTCTAATTTGTTTGGCACACAATTATACAAAGCAGTGTTGAAAATAGTTAAATATAAATGTGATTTAATAAATTTTTACTAAAAAGTTTACCAGTTGTCATAATTAATTATTGTGCGTGCGTGTGTATTTTTACCTACTGCAGGTCGAAATATTCCGACTGGCAAATCTCCGCTTTCGTCTCTAAGAAGTCCTTCCGCAATCGCTTTTGTGAACGTATATATATTCGGCCATCGTGAGATAATTCTATTCAAATGATAGTTTAGCTTACTATATTAATACTCTGAATTATTCTATTACATTATAAATAAAACATTACCTAGACATTTTCTCCTGGATTATGTTTTCGGGTAAATTATGCATCAACATGATAAAATCTTTGTGATTAATAGGATACGAGTAGAATTGTTCTTCGATGTGATCTACATGACAGTTCGCATAAACTGTTGAAACGTGAATCAGTGACTGCAAGGTAAATGTTAAGCATATAATTTATTCCTTTTTCTTAGTTTTAATAAAATTTATGCGTCATAAATAATTCTTGCTTATTCGTATTACTAGAACATATACAATGGAAAGATTTACCTTTAAATTTGGCATGCGCTTTGCAAGCTTTAAGATGTCATCGACAGCGTTAATGTTTACTGTCGTAGAAATGTCAATCTTCTCATTAAAGCGTACATTCGCTGCCACATGAAAAATTATAGATACCTACGATAAATATATGTGTATTGTTACATCATATTTTATTTAGAAAAATAGAAAAAGGCTTAGAATTTATTTCTAAATGCATCAATAATTATAATTAAATGTGTGTAAAATATTTAGTTCTTTACAATGCAATAAACTTTTGTTTAGAATTGTTAGAATGTATTAAAATAGGATGTAATAGTGCGCAAAAATAAAAATAGCGTGTAAATGAAACGATAGAATGGACGATACGATCATAAAATACGTGATATTGAGTAATCTGTATTAATTACCTGATTTATCAGTATGTTCTTGTGATTTTCTGATAATCCGAAACCTTCGATATCTAGGTCGCCTATGATCGGCATGATTTTTCTACGGAAATTGGGTACTTCTTCTTTCATCTGATGATAAAGCTAAAGACAGATCTGTAGTATAATATACATCTTATACGTAATGTTTTGATATCGTTTTCCAGATACTCACTGGTGACTCAAACATTTCATCAATTCGACTTTCGGGACATTTGTCTTTTTTCGGACGTATCAACAGATATATCATAGAAATATCGGGACAGCTTCGTAACAACTTTTCAATCAAGATCTTTCCTAAGAAACCAGTACCTCCTGTAAAATAACGTAACAAAGTATGTGTACAGTGCATCTCTACACTGGCGATAGTGATTGTAATGAAAATTGTTTGGTAACATTTTAAAACGAAAAATCTAATACGAGAATGCCGAGGTTGTAATAGTTTTCAAATAGGAGACGTTTGAAAATCATGAATGACAGATAAGGCCAAATATATGTTATAGTACAGGAGATATCATATATTTGATAATTTTGCAATAAAGTAGTCTGTCAGAGTACGACGTAGACATTTAAAAATGGAAAATTTTCTCTATTCTTGTTCTTAATTGTCAATGATTCTCATGCGATTCACATGTTTATGCGGATGTTTTGACTCGTATTTGAATTATTTTCCGCGCGATAATTTACATAATATTACAAAAAACGGCTTCATAGTATCAGTCTACGATCTTCGCCATTTTGTATTTTTTTCCAAAATAAAAATTTTTTTTTTATATCATATGACACGTGTAATAATCCCTCTCAATCATGTTTTCATCGCTTTATTAGAGTCTAAAAAAAATTCCCCAAAAAAGCCTCATTTTAGAACAGGTCAAACATATATAATCCTTTAAAAGAAAGTTTCTTCAAAACCAACAGTAACGGTACATTATTACATATATGATCGATTATACTGTTTGATAGAGCAAAGTTTCGATTTTAGGAATCTATTTTACAAATTGCTCTACGATAATTTTTAACGCAGTTATGAGCTATCAAAGTCTCAAAATATCTGTTAACAATTTTTCTTTTTTAACCCTTGATAACGCAGAAATAAGAAGTTGTAGAGGCATTTTTTCAGAAGAAAGAATTGTATTGAAAACTTCAATTTTTCACACGAAATAGTTGAAAATTTTCTGAATTTTTTTCTTTTGCTCATGACACGCCTAAAAGTGATAAGAAAATTTTTCGTTTTGTTCAGCTCGTTATTTTTTTTAAGCATTATTATGTAAAAATTAGCAAAATTTTAAGAACTTAAATAACATACAATTTGTCCGAAAGTGAAAACTTTAAGCTTTAAAATCCTTTTCTTAAATTCGAATTTCGGAAACATTTGACAAAGTTACAGTTGCCTGAATTTTGTTTTCTTTTTGAACAAGTGTTTCTTTAATTATTATAATTAGTTTTGCAAAAATCTGAGAATATTTTCAACTATTCCATGTAAGAGAAATAAAGTTTTCTCTATTCTCTTCTTTTCTCTGATAAAATTTCTCTGTGCTTTCGTATTTACGAATTATTTTTAATATTTAAAATTTTTATGTTTATTATTTATTATTTTTATTATTATCTATTATTAAATTTATTATTTTAATATTTATTATTTTTATATTTTAGTATCTTAATATTTTTCTTTAGTTTCTTTACACACTATTATTTTTACTTTATTATTGCATTTTTATCTTAAATACCTGTAATAAATATTGACTGTCGAGCGTAAAAGTTTTGTATCGGCGTTCTGCGTGCTTCGATATCCATGGTATGCTTACTGTTCACTATATACAATATATGTATTTACCACAGGAATCTATGAAGAGGAATAAACTACTCAATTATTCAATCTTCTTGATCAAATTGATCTGTTCGACTTGACGCAACTCCAAAGACTGATGAGATTACAAAAACTCGTTTCTATTATATATACATCTGTATGTATGCATGTACGTATGTAAGTATGTATGACGTGACCCCAAACATTCCAGTCAGATTTTGTAATCTAATAGGAAACTTAATTCTAAACAAGACGTTTCCTACAAACGTGGGCTGAAAAATTGTTCCTTAAAATTTAATGCCTTTCCTTTATCTTGCTATTTCATTTCTCCGACTCTCCTCTTTCATCTTTTCACTCTAATTCTTTTCTTTCTTTCATCCTTCTATGATAAGATTGGATATTATGTTTAATAAGAATATAAAAAAATTGTTTTCTTTGTACTTATTGGAAATGCAAATGTAGCACGTGCTGCAGGCTTTTAACATGGACATGCTAAAAGTAACATAGGTTTTTCTTTAATTAAGAAGATTTACATCAGAATGATGTATTTGATCAACTTATTTAACTATGAACTTTGATACATTCATCTTCTTTTTGCGATCTTAACTTCTGCGTAAAAAAATCATATAAAACGAAATGGTGTTACTTGAAAAAAATCGCATAAAAACAATTGTATGAAAAATCCGTACTATATGTAAATATAGAATTGGGTGTGTATGTTTATGTTTATTTATTAATTTTTTATAAATAATTATTTATAAATTCTTTTAAATTTTTTCTCCAGATTTTTATAACATCATTCAAAGATTGATATAAGATTGTGAGCATTAATACGTTTTGTATTAGAAAAACTTAATATTTAATTAAAAACATAATGTTTAATTATGTGCCTGTTAATTAAATATTCATTGATGAACATTTTGTAAAGAAAATAATTTCTTACTCAAATACTTATCTTATTAATCAAATGTTTATTTTAAAGCATATTATGCTTCTTTTTACTTGAAAAAAATGACAATGAAATATTTACGTCAGGATGATGTATTTGATCAACTTATCTAACTATGCATATATCTATGATCAAATACATCATCCTGATGTAAATCTTCTTAATTAAAGAAAAACCTCTATTACTCTTAGCATGTGCGCATATTAAGAGCTGCTGCACGTACTACATTTGCATTTCCAATAAGTACAAAGAAAACAAATTTTTTTATATACTTATTAAACACAATATCTAATCTTAGGAGGATGAAAGGAAGAAGAGAATTAAGGTGAAAAGATAAGAGAGGAATATGAAATAGCAAAAGAAAGGTGTTGAGGAAACAGGTGAAAGGGAGTATCATTCTCCCTCCGGCGATGTGCATACATTTATGCCGTCGATTCTTCCATAGGGTTGCGACTTCTCGCATCCTGCGGGGACGTGCATTCTGTAATGGGCGCATTCAGCAGACAAAGTGATCAGTGAGCAGTTAGTTTGATGATTGGCTTTTAATGTTAGATCTCTAAATCTAGACCAATTACGTTGACGAATTACTCAACTGTTGTACAACTGTTGTGTCTGCTGAACGCACCAAATGCCGTCGATTCTTTCACGCGATGTGACTACTTGCACACGGAAAAAAATATTCCGTTCGTGCAACCGAATTTCGGTTGTGGCAACCGAAATTTTCTGTTCCCTGGGAACCAGACGAAAACTCGGTTGTTGCAACAGAAAAATTCTTCTGGAAGATTTCCGTTATTGAGACAATTGTACTCGGTTATCTCATCCGAGTTTTACTGCTACTACTGTTAAGAGTCTCGTTCATTGCAACAATTTTTCGGTTTGTAATGTCGAATGTTTTGATAGTGGAAGCGAACTCTCACTTATTCTAACCATTCATTCTCGTATATAGGAACCATAATGGCGGTTCGTGCTACCGAGTTACATGGTTGTTAGAAATATGGTTTCCGTCATGCAATTAACATATTTAAATTAAGAGCATCTATTTTTCAATATAAATTAGATGCTTTATTCAAGTTACATTCGGCCGACACCTTGGAGATTGCGCTCGAGAGACCCAGGTGTCAAAAAGAACTTCTTCTTCAGACAGAAGAAATTGTTTCAAATCATCCCGCGGCGATCTTTAGATAGCCTCGCACGTTGCATTTTAACCCTTAAAGCGCACACGGGGTATGACATACCCCACTCCAAACTTCGTGCTCTAATAAGTCCCATTAAAATGTAGAAAATTGAACTTACAGCGACATTTGGAGTAGTTTGGAGT
>VBVQ01005272.1:0-12229 GCA_011636635.1 Tetramorium simillimum | reverse complement strand
ACTATATTCTTAATAGGAAGAAAATACGTGCATGTATTATATATATGCACATTGAAAAAAATCTATCATTTGATATATTTATGTAGTATTTCCTACAGAATTAAAATAATTTCTCAAATAATTTAATTTGACAGAAATTTGTTTAGTGATATAATATAAAGTAAAACTTTTTAAAAATACGTTTTTCATAATTCCTTACCAAAATAAATTTTGCCTTGTTACTTCTTTGAAGTATTCCATTCGACGAGATATGTATGCAGCCCAACGACATTCGTTTTTTCCTTCCTTTGTGCAGCAATGAGGTACTGTTAAAAAACATTAATCCTGGGTAAATTTTTATGATTGTCAAGTCGAGTCTGACGGATTCAGGAATAATTAAGAATTAATTTTAGCAACTGTTTTAACTGTCGAAAATATCTGAATAATTAGTTTATAATAATGATTTTTTATTGTTATACGGATGCATTATAAGTAAATATCTATGTTTATAAAGCAATGACATTATATGCATTGGTGTGCGACGTTACATTTTCTTCCATCATTTAATCATTGATATAAATAATCAAACGTAGTAATTAACAGAATTGTAAATTTAAATAAAAATAAAATATCACATATGTATAATCCATATATATGTATATATTTATATAGATGGTTAATTAATATAAATTTTGTGATTTATTTTATATGTATATATTTATGCAAATTTTGACAATCAAATAAATTTCTATAAGATAGTGGTCTTTAACAGTACCTTGTTGATGCTTGGAGTAAAAAGACACAGTTACTTGTACATTCATGTAATCTCGCGAAATAATCAATTCAACTGTTACAATTGAGACCTTTTATCCACTTGTGCTTATCGTTCGAGACAAAGATGTTTTGAACTTGGAAAGATTTACAATAGGACAATATATCTCTCGAATCGTATCATACACGAATATCTAGTTCAACCGCACTCATTCATTTTATGCTCGCACGTCAAAGAATAAAATTTAACATAACCTAACCTAACTCGTACAAGATAACGACAAGACGTAAGCTTTCTCACATTCACGGACGAACGATTAATGATAGACGCGTCTCGCCGTGTATGTACCAAATGCTAGTGAAAGAAGTGAGGCATCATGGAGTACGAATGTCCGAACGGTGCGAAAGAAGAAAGAAAATAAAGCTATGATTTTAATCTTAAGAAATTTGATTTATATTTAATTATTTTTCTCATATTAAATTGTAATTAGTCAATTTTTTTTCGGTGAAAGGCGTTCAGCAGCGAAAACTTTTCAGCACTTTTCAGTGAACTCAACGGAGAAAAACTGTCAATGATTCTTTAGTATGATTGGTTCCTACATTTAGATCCAGTGAAGCACCAAAGGTAAGAACCAATAATATGAAAGAATCACTGAACGCTCACTGAGCCCCATTTCTACACTTGCTTATATATATATATATATATATACACATATTTTATTTTTCTTTATCGCAAATTTGAGGGCTCTTACTGACCAGCGCGGATATTATGCGGTTTATTCCTTTTCAATGCCTCTATAATACTCCTATAATACTACGGCCTTTTTGTGCTAAATATAAAATTGATATGCAATATTATAGAAAGGAGAAGAAAGAAAAACTGAATTAAAAATATAACTAAAAATAAGAGAAAAATTTTCTCTTTTTCTTGTATATCAAAATATCTCTTGTGTAAACATATAAACTATAAACTAATATAAACTATAGTTTTGTTTATCGAAAACTAAATACAATCGCTATCTGTTAACTTGACGCATAGTAAAATTTATTAATAACTGTAAAACTATTATTATCCAAATGTTTAAATACTCTTCCTTAACTTTCCCAAATGATTCCCAAATTATATAAGAAAGAATAATTAAAATATATTCAATTTGTCCGCTAACTTGACAGCGGTCTCCTTGGAGTACGTTGGGGCATACAACGCGAACAAACCTCGTCCTCGAAGCGGAGCGGTTTTCTCCGAGACCTCGATCCGAGAAACGTATAGCCAATCAATGTGCAACCTTTACTGACAAGCGGCAACGTTATTGGCTACAACGCTGCATGTTTCTTGTCTCGATATCTCGAAATTGTAGCATCGCAACGGCGTCAGTGCGTCAAGCTGTTTATTGGTTAAGAGTTCACCTGCAGTTAATGTCGATTAAACCTCCGTAATTTAATACAGAAGAATAGCTAGGAAAGAAAAAGTGCTGGTGCAGTGTGTCTAATAGCCAAAAGAGCCCTGGCTCGGCTAAAGGCACGTTAAAGACTACAAAAAAAAAGCAGTTGATGTCGGTTATGTCAAGCGTTGTCAAGCTCGCGAAGGTCTAGTCGAGTGTCATTTTACTAAAGGAAGATTAGAATCGAGTTTACTTCATGACTCTTCATAAATGGCAATTTATTTGGTTTGACGTATAGTAGCACTTGCTGGTTTTGTTGTTCGAGAGTTGTGCGTTTATGTTACTATGTCGAAAGCCAAAGTCTCGGCGGAATGGAGGAAGAGAGTCAAGTCGGAGTATATGCGTTTACGACAGATGAAACGCTATAAACGAGCGGACGAAGTCAAGATCGCCTGGAACCAGAATCGTAAGACTATGACAGGTAAGTAACTTTTCCTACGAGAATTCCATGTTTTCCTTGCATTTGAAAAAGACTTATTTTAATCGCTGTATTTTGTTTTTTTTTTCTCTATGCTTATTTTGTGTTAATTTTTTTATTAATTTTTTAACTTACAACTATGTTATTAAAATGACACCAGCTGCTTGCCAATGTTAGCATGCATCTTTGTAACTCAATAAGTATTTGGGATAATTTATTGAATAGAGCTTCTTGTGGCTGAGCAAAAACGTTGGGCGGATGGCAAGGCAATGTGGCTGGCGATACAAGACATTCCACCTCATCTTTCTTGTATGAAGAAGGCCGAAATTACGAGTCCTGACGGCGATGTGCAAAGTTGTCCTGTAAAAATCATTAACGCAGTAACACCTATACCAACGATGTATACATGGGCTCCCATTCAGCAGAACTTTATGGTGGAGGATGAAACTGTGTTGCATAACATTCCTTATATGGGCGATGAGATTTTGGATCAAGATGGTACTTTTATCGAGGAACTCATAAAAAATTATGATGGAAAGGTACAAAAGATAGAATCAAAACTTGCATTAATGATTGTATGTAATAAATTTTATTGTCGCTACCTTTTGTTGCTGCAGGTCCATGGTGATAGAGAATCTGGTTTTATGGACGATTCCATCTTTGTTGATTTGGTGAATGCTTTGGCGAATTATGAGAAAGAAGATAAAGACAAGGAACAGACAAAGAAGGGAAAGGAGCCTTTAAAAGAGAAAGAAAATCAAAAAGAAAACGAGAAGAAGGATGTGGAAATAAAGACTGAAATCAAGATAGAGAAAACTGAAAGCGGAAAGACAGCAGCTACTCCATTTCCATCAATGCACATATTTAATGTGAGGAAATTAAATATCACAATATTAGTACAATCCTATAATATTATTCTATAATTACCATTTCCAGGCAATATCAAGCATGTTCCCCGATAAAGGAAGACCTGAAGAATTAAAAGAGAAGTATATCGAATTGACAGAAAGATCTGATCCAAATGTTTTACCGCCGGAATGTACGCCTAACATAGATGGTATAAATGCAAGGAGTGTACCCAGAGAACAAACAATGCACTCTTTCCATACTTTGTTCTGTAGGAGATGCTTCAAATACGACTGCTTTTTACATCGTGAGTATACCGCAATGAAGCGATTTTCTTAATTATTTAAGTTGTATTTTGTGAAGTGAAATCATAAATTAATCATAAAAGATAATATTTTTGATACTTATTATCTATTCACTTCTTAATATTAATAGCATTTTTAGAAATAAAATTAATAACATATAAAAGAAGTACTTCGCTAAAATACAACTTACTGAAGTGTTGTATAATATTTTAAGTGTTCTAAATTGAAAGTTTATTAATTACAATAATTTGTGATTCCTGATTTATCGTAGCAGCCAGGGGGACCTCGCCGCAAGGTAAAGAACAACATTGCATACAAACTAATGCATTATCGATCGGAAGCTTATTTTTTGTTTAGCACAGAGACATCGTCAAGGGTTCATCTGCAATCATATTTCATTCATCGTTCATCGCTGTGTTCCACTAAATTTCTCTCCATTCAACTATGCCGAATCAGCCGACGAAAGTACATTCATAGTGAGTTTATGATGTTTCTTGTAGGTCTTCAAGTTTGCCATCCAGGCCCGAATTTGCTGAAGCGGAAAGGGCCTGATTTGAAACCATTTTCGGAGCCATGTGGGACAGAATGTTACATGCATTTGGTATGTTACATGTTATATTTTAATAGAATGCCTATTCGAAAAATACAGATTTGTTGATATTTTACTTTTTTTTATAGGAAGGGATGAAGGAAAAGCTGGCAGCACAAGCAGCGGACTCAAAAGAAGAAGAAGGCGACGACAAACGTGGTGGTCCTAGGAAGGTGCGAAAACAAGCGAGCGTCGATTCTGGAAACGAAGCAAGCAGCGAAGATAGCAACGATAGCAATAAGTACGGTCAAGGAGGCAGTTGTCAAGGTTAATATAATTCGTCACCATAAGACTGTACACCACATATTTAAATACCATTCTAAAAAAATTTTTATTTAAATTAGACTTTAAGCAAAACGTTAACAAAAACTCCAAGCCTGAAGAAATGATGGAGGATCAAGCGCAACCTGAAAATCAGACACCCTTCACGCTATTAGGAATTGGCAAGCGACTTAATACGGAAAGGGAATTTTCATGGACAGGTTCGGAACAGAGCTTGTTCCGAGCACTTCATAAAGCCTTTCCTGGTAACCCATGCGCGTTAGCGCAAATCATGTTGACGAAAACTTGCCAAGAGGTGTACGCATTCGCGCAGAAAGAGGCTTCGGACATTCCCGCTGTAGAAAATCTAAAGGACTTTACTCCACCACGAAAGAAGAAGAAGAAGCACCGATTATGGTCTATGCATTGCAGAAAGATACAACTTAAGAAAGATTCTGGTATGTTCATTAATTGCTTTCAAAAGTTTTATATTCATGTTTCTTTCGGTTCCTAATTAATTTCTTTCGACAGGTGCTAATCATGTGCATAATTTTGCGCCTTGCGATCATCCGGGTCGGCAATGCGATAATTCATGCCCCTGCATCCAGGCGCAGAACTTTTGTGAAAAATTCTGTCAGTGCAGCAGCGAATGCCAGAATCGTTTCCCCGGTTGTAGATGTAAAGCTCAGTGCAACACGAAACAATGCCCGTGTTATCTGGCTGTGAGGGAATGTGACCCGGATCTTTGTCAAACGTGTGGCGCTGATCAATTCCATATCACTAAAATATCCTGCAAGAATGTCAGCGTGCAACGTGGTCTTCGTAAGATTAATAAACTTTGAATACTGTCCACTTTATTAAAAAACAACAAAGATATAAGAAAGAAAATATTATTTGTAGATAAGCATCTTCTGATGGCACCCTCAGATGTAGCAGGTTGGGGGATTTTCCTGAAAGAGTCAGCGGCAAAGAATGAATTCATCTCAGAGTATTGCGGCGAAATTATCAGTCAAGATGAAGCCGATAGAAGAGGAAAGGTGTACGACAAATATATGTGCAGTTTTCTTTTCAATCTTAACAATGGTAAGTACAACGTAAGTGCAGTAAAAATAATAAATGATCGAGAAAAAGATGAATTAAAAGATATTTTTTAGATTTTGTCGTTGATGCAACAAGAAAAGGAAATAAAATAAGATTCGCTAATCATTCGATAAATCCCAATTGTTATGCGAAAGTAATGATGGTGAATGGTGATCACAGAATAGGTATTTTTGCCAAAAGAGCGATCCAGCCAGGAGAAGAATTATTTTTCGACTATAGGTATATCAATGTGATATTACTTGATTCGTCACAATTGCATGATTTAAACTGTATATATTGTGATAATTTTTAGATATGGACCGACGGAGCAACTTAAATTTGTTGGTATCGAGCGAGAAATGGAATTTCTTTAAGAATTTATATTTTATATGTAACCAAAATAAATCGCATATAAATAATACATTAAACAGATGTATACAATTGAAATATTGGAAATGAAATAAATACAAAATGAACACTGTCTGACTCCATTTATTAATCAAAGAATATTTCTTTATTTTTAAACGTTAAAATCTGTGTTTTACTTTGTCTAATAAAAATAGAACAAATCTCTTTTAATATCACAATATTGACTTTGCTATATGAGAAAGAAATAAAAGAGAACTTTCATTATCTTTAATTTCAATTCATGTTTTTTCTTTATATGAAATTAAATATCCATTATCCAATATGTTTGCAAGAATTTGTTATAGTAATTCTGCTATAATATCATAAAATAAAGAAAATTATAAAATATAAATCTGATGATGATCAATTTGCGTTTTATTGTAAACAAAAGTAATGTATTTATCAATCTTATATATCTGTATAATCTTACGTATATTATACATATATATATATATTATTTACATATTTTTATGTTGTATGCATAATATATGCCTAGCAGATGCTGTGCTCCGAGCTGCACAAATTCCAACAAAGACAGATACTGTTTAACCACGTACTTGGTAATTAATATGTAAATAATGTATATATTCGTAGCCTCATTTTATTTATATAAAATCGAAAGGAAAAATGTTCTTTCAAGATTAATCATTATTACTTACAGAGATATTTGATTGTTATAACACTGTTATATGATTGGTCAAGACTCTTCATTACCCGAACGAATCAGAAGAGACGCGATCACGTGACCCAGTTCGCCACTCTCTCCTACTCTCTCCCTCTGAGGTTCTCTAACCTAAAACCGGGCCGTGTGGTCGTCTCTCACAGGTTTCTCTCTGGTTCTATCCACCTTGTCGGGATCCTTCCTGTGTAGTTCCTGATACAAAATGGTAATTTGTGACGCTGTAATCTGTGTCAATATACATCTAATTCATTTTTGTTTACTTGTTAGACTACTAAACGTAGAAACGGTGGACGGGCCAAGCATGGTCGTGGCCACGTAAATCCAGTCCGCTGTACCAACTGCGCGCGTTGCGTCCCCAAGGACAAAGCAATCAAGAAGTTTGTCATCCGCAACATTGTCGAAGCCGCTGCCGTCAGGGACATAACGGAGGCCAGCTTTTATCAATCGTATCAGCTGCCCAAGCTGTACGCTAAACTTCACTACTGTGTCTCCTGTGCCATTCACTCCAAAGTGGTACGGAACAGGTCCAAGACGGATCGTCGTATAAGAACGCCTCCTGTCCGCAACTTCCCGAGGGTAATTATTTATATAAATAGATTTTGTAGGTGCTTATTGGAAAAATATATTAAACCCTTGTCAATTAAGTCTTTCTAAGTGAAATTTAAGTTAGGAGCACAAGTAAACTTGTCTTATGAAGATTTTAGATGATTCGAATATAAAAAATGAAAAAATACAATACAACAGATTTAGTTTTGATATAATTTCCAATAAATTTACACCTTTCATTTTACTCAAGTAGATATAATGTTTATACAATTATGAAATCCGTAAGACTGAAATCACATGATACGGAATAGAGCTGCGGAATAGAACATGCGATAGAAGCAACCAATCAGCCTGCAATAGAAAATCTGCAGAATAGCTCTGATTGGTTGCTTCTATGACGCACGTTCTATTCCGCAGCTCTATTCTGCACCATGTGATTTCAGCCTAACGCAGTGTACATGTACATATACAATGCTTTTTGTTTCCAGGATCTGCGCCAGGGTCAACAGAACAGGAAATAATTTTATTATGTAAAGTTAATTTCTATATAAATAAAAATTCATAAAATTAATGTGGAAGGATATTTCATTTATGTGATACAAAGTACAGAGTAATTGTTTTTATTTCAAGAGGAAAACTGAGTAAAATATATGCAATATTTTATTGCAGTGTAGAATTTGATAACAAGCTGTTTAATCACTATTATATGGTAAAACTCGAAATTGTCAAATTTATTAGACTATACTTTATTACATAGGTTTACTGCTCATGTGTGTGATGTGCATATATATTATTTAACACTCCTTAGGTTGAAGCAAAACTTTAAATCTCAATTCTGCCAATGACTTACTTACGTTTCATAAAAATATTCGGATTTGACTTTAGCAAGAACAAAGTTTCTAGTAATATTTAAAATTAATTTGTACAAATAATTTTTCAGTTACGCACACACCCACACATATTTATATTTGCAAAATCATTTGCTTCCTCTATTGCTTTCTTCAGCGTTTTCTCGAATATCTTTAAGTCGCAGAATCCCTGTTCCATTAAAATTCACCCTGCAGTATATCTAATATAAAACGCAGCGAACATAATAAAAAGTAAGAAAATATACAATCTATAATTTCAAACGCGAAAACGTTATAAAAAGGAAATTGTGCGTGTCAAAAAGATTCCGCATTAATAGCGTACACTCTGATGTTAATCGTTTTAATAACGTTAATAATCATTAAGTATGCTAATAAGTTGTTTATTTAATCCGAGCAAAAAGAGAAAATTAAATCTTTTATTACTATTCCAAGATAAATTTAAATAAACCAGAAGTTATCGATTTTCCATATTACATAAATACTGAATAACTGACATATTGATTATTCTAAATATATACAACAGATTAATTCTTATTCTTTTATTCAAAAATTGCATTTTGCATTTATTTGTTATCTACGTCAGTTGCAATATATTACATTTTGTACACGCAACAGTTACATTGTTAATTGGAAAATTATAATTGATATTATATTACTGTTACTTAATATTTATTGGGATAAGATTACAATTGCGTATTTTACATCATAACGAGATGTTACGCGACAAAAAGTAATTGGTGAAACTTTATCGCTTTTTTTTTCAGAGCGGCCACAATAGCCCGATGTAATCGAGCTTCTCTCGTGTCGTGTTAATTAATTTCAAATCAAATTTGACGATTATGAACAGGGGATTGCAAGGAGCGGGCAAAGCCCGCGTACGCTTCGAAATTACGGGTATAGTCTCTCCCGGCGATCACGCCTGGATTAAGCGTCACGAGTGACGAGCTTTCGCGCAGCTTACAACGGAGTTACGTCGAAGGGATTGTAGGGAAGCGTCTCGGCGGTCCCGACGTGGGAATTCAGCCACCAGTTGCAAGCTTCGCGGCTGCGAAAGCGGTCGGACGGAAAGCCCGTCGAGAGAGTCGGAGATTTAGGAGAAATCTCAAGGAAAGTACTTTTTTCTCAAAAGTAAATTACAAGTTCCGGCCACATTTTAAGTAGTTGGAGCCCTTCGATCCTCGAACGATCCTGAAGACGCGAGAATTGATTCGTCGCCGAACCGGAAGTCTAATTTTGTGGTATAATTTAGGTTTCTTTTTTTTTTTTTAATACGAGTCGCGCGCGCGAATGTTCCTTCGCCGGCAGCAGGGAGACAATCTCCGCGACAGAGGGAAGATAAAAAGGGAGGCGGACGATTAACGATGACGCCGTCGAACGGAGCCGCGCACCTGGCGAGGGCGATCGCGAAAATTGGCGCGTTGAAAATTTAATTGGATCCGACGCCGGGGGGGTAAATATTTACGCGCGCGCGTATATATTCGAGAATCCCGGCTTCGATGCGCGCGGGGTGGACGGGCGGCGCGAAATCGAATCGCCTTCTTTGGATGGTAAATTCGGGAGATTTGGGAAAGCGTCGCGCGACGCGCAGCGGGTAAGCATGCCGCGCCGAAGGTGAAGTGCGCGTGAAAAGCGACGTCGCGTCCTCGATGATACTTGACTCGTCGCGTCGGAGGAAACCAATTTGGATTGAGGCCAAGCCTGAGGAAATCTCATCCGCCACCATGGAGGAGGAAGGTAATTCTTTTCGGTGAAACTAATTGGGGCTTCGCGTTAAAATTGTTCAGCGACAGAGAGAGAGAGATAGAGAGAGTGTGTATGTGTGTGTATGTGTGTATGTGTAACGACGTTGCCAGTAAACACCAATTAACAGTAACATCGCATCAATATTATAATTTCCTGCACAACAATGTAACTGTTATGTGCACCATGTGTCATGATGCGTTTATATGGTTGAAGCGGGAAATTGTAATGTTGATGCAACGTTACTGTTAGTTAGTGTTTCCTGCGTTTCTTGATGATCGTAATTATTCACCCCCGAGATCAAGATTAAAACTGTCATGCAATTATCGTTGCGGAGCAATTATCACATTGCGGAGAAATGTTAATTGATTGACAGAGTAATTATTTCTTAAGGAACTTTAAAGGTAATTGGATACTGCCAAAGGGATAGCGAGGGAAGGGCATGAGGAAGGGTAAAACTTGGATTATTAAAGATTATTGATCAAAATGTTGTAAATATGATTTAAATGTGAAGGCGACAATCATTCTCCCCGCAAATAGTTGTTTGTAAAACGAAACCTTGAGACGCAATGTTCTCAATGCATTAAAACACTCGCGCGAGTTCGTTTATATCTGAGAATATCTGACTGAAAATAATCATAATAAGTAAATATCATATTTCCTATAAATACGATATTAATTTCATAAATTTCCTCGTGATTTCGCTCAGTTAATAGTATTAAAATTACGGGTCGCATTATTTTATTGTATTTGGGTTTTTATTACATAATTATTTGAACGACGCATGTTATTTAACGTTATTAAATATAAATAATTAAGTATACATATAATAATTTAAATGTTGATAAAACACGTATGAACTTAAATTTGAATTTAATATTCTAATGTATGAAAAATATAACGCACTACCGGAGGGGCTTCCACGAATGTTAGCTACAAAAATGAATTAGAGACACGCAACGGTCTAATGTTTCGTCATAATTGAATTTATGCATTATATCTAAAAAATTATTTATCATTTTTTAACTTGTAAAATTATAATTATTATAAGATTCGTAATTCAATATGACAGTCGCGAACAAACTGCATACTACAATATGTTATATAATTTATATAAATATTGTATTTTTGTGACAGTATAAAATTATAATGAAAAAGTGCTTTTATTTATTATATGACGCGACAGTTTATGCATCAGAGAGACGCATCACTCTTGCTATTACAAATAAGATTTATGTAAAAATGTAAATGTGATGGCATATTCAAACGTCGGAAAATTATAATCTTTACATTATTTTTATATAAAAATGGAGGCTTTATTTAAGGAATTCATTAACGTTAAAAAATATGCTGAACACTTTGGACTATTAAGAATTGCATGAAAATTTGTAGGGTTTATAAAGACTATACACACAAAATTTATCAAACATTGCAAAATGTGTCGCAAAAATTGCAAAATACACGAATTATTTTTAGAAAAATCATAAAACTGTGTAAAATATTAATAAATCGCTTATAATCAAATAAGGATGGTATAAAGATTGTTAGTCGAATTGAATTTATATTTCAATTCCCTAGCTTTATTGTACGAGTTAAACGCAAAATCTGATAACTAAAACTTTAAGAGTAACATTACATATATGCATATGTAATATTGAATGACTTCTTTTGCCGCAGAAATTGAATTCACGTAATTTCAATAATCTTTATATAATTTAAATTTAAAATTAAATTCTGTTCCGTAAATCTTAAAAATAATATAAAAATTGGCAGAGGTTTCATCTAATAAAACTTATGCAAGACAAAAAATATTTTTATATATAATTGTATGTAAAATATGTTTATATATGTTTTCTTTCTTTCATGTAATCTCTGTTCATGTATAAGAAAAATAATAAGAAGAATAATTAAAAAGTAATTACTTATAGAAAATAATTTTACATTTTTCTTACAAAAATTAAATTCCTATTAGGTTATACGATATTCTATATACATATAATTATATTTTATATACAATTATTACATTATATATGATTATGTATAAGCAAATTTTTTACATTACCAGGTTTGTATACTATTATTTTTATTTTAGTAAATAACGGTTTAATGTACCTTGTTAATATTTAAAAAATATTTTTTATAATTTTTAATATTTCCAATTTGTATGTACACTTGTAGACAGAACGGTTGAGACACTTTTTTCTTTATTTTAAAATTGCCACATCAGTTTTGTAATTTAAAACTCCACAATATATTATGCAATATATTAGGCCACTGAGCAGATGTATTATAA
>VBVQ01005271.1:0-12233 GCA_011636635.1 Tetramorium simillimum | reverse complement strand
GATCCATCCCGATACTATTATACCATATTATATACGTGCTCCGATAATTAAGACGTTTCCATTTGAAGTTGACGTGCGCGCGCGCGCGAGTCCGGATACGTTTCGGCGACGGCTGCCGACAGAAAAAAGCTAATCGTCATGCATCGCGTCGGTAATTAATAGCGTATGATCGAGGATCGCCTTCCTGGAAGGGGAGCGCAGGATCGCGCGGATAAAAAGTGCGAATGCCGCGCGGGGCGAGATTTATCGACATCCAATGAGAATCGGGGAGAATCGTTGACCATTTTTAGACGTCCCACGCGTAATTGGACGCGAGGACGTTAATCGCGCGTTAGCTCCGCGTCTTAAACGGGGGGGTTTAAATGTGACTTTTCGGCGAATTAAAAGCATTTTTTTTCTTTTTTTTACTTTGAGACCGCATCGCTCTCCGATATATGCGGTTTGTTATCCGCCCAGTAAGCAAATTGCGTACAGTATGACACATTCGTTTATATTTCATTTAAATAACTACAAAAATGGCAGATTCTGCTTAATTTCTATCAAGTCGATCAATGTTATTATATTTCATTAACAGATGTTGTGACTTTGGCTAAAATTAAAAAATTTATAACAAATACTTTGCAAAATCTGTTTCCAACAGATGTGAATATCTTCTTCTCCCTCTTTTTTCTTTTTATATGATACTCAGTTCCATGGGGCGTTCGGTGGAGCGCGTCGCGCGTCGCGCGATCCGGCCAGTGGACGTAGATGTGAATATCTGAATGAAAGTCTCGAAAAAAAAGCGCAGGATGCGCGGATAATAGAGAAGCGACGGTATCCCTTTTCGCGAAATATTTTCCCAAACGGCTGTGAAGACTCTCCACCAATCGGAATGATTCGTCGAGAATCCACCAATTGAGGAGATTCGCGACCGCTGCGCCAGCGCCATCTTCAATTTTGAAATGTGACTCGAGTTCTGTTCCAGATCCAGAGTGCGCTCTCAGTCTCAGATCTCGTTGCTCTCAGCAATGACGAGGGACGTGGATGGACGAGCGGCGCTCGACGTTCGGATGAATTTCGGATAGAGATGCTGGACGCGCGCCGATGAAATGCCGGACTTACGTGTGATTTGCGGTGTCTAGCGTGTAACGCAGGAGCAAGAATGACGATCGCGTCGAACGTGTTGCTGACGGATACCGCGGAAATGCACGACTCCGAGGTGCCATCCACGCCGCCATCTTGAATCAGCTGTCAAGCAGACGATACACGCAGGTATGGAGCACATTTCCGACAGATCCTGGCCAGATATCTAATTATTATAATTCTGTCGATTCCGGCAAACGATTCCGGCAGAGAGATGATGTCGTCGCGAGACTTGCTCTTGCATATTTTCTTACCGCAAATGCATTTTCAGTCAACTCTACTTTTCCTTTTTGATAAATGCATGCATACGACATAACAAGTTCAAGAATAATTGTGTTTGCGAGAGCTGCAAATGCTCGAGGAATAGGAGAGTTTGTGGAAAAGTAGTTAATTATAACAGACATTGTAACGTAATCTCGATTGTAGATACACCATTTATGAGAAATAATTGGCAATAAGTTTGAGATTACAATTGCAAAGTGAATGACAAATGAGATATTGATGAAGAGAGCGTTGTCGATACTGCGAATTTTTAGCGATCGGCTGCATTTTTTACTGGCATGATTTTAATCGCCTATAGGATTTAATAATTATTGGATGTTGCGTGATTTTCGAACAAATTACTTATCCCATGCTGTTATGTGCTGTTTCAGCATTTAGCGCATTTTTGATGCACTCTGGTGGGACATGGAAATATCTGAAGGTGATGTACAAGTAAGAAATCAGCCGTCAGACTTGATCTCAGCGTACGAGAAACATAAGGAGGATGAGCCCGAGGCGGATCTTAATGAAGTCGAGATAATTACGTCGGCGCAACATTTTTGCGCAATCGAGATCAGAGAAACCAAAAACTATGATGAGAAGACGATCGACAAAGATCAGCGACAGAGCGAAGCGAACGAATCAAACACATCGGAATCCGCTTTAGAAAATATACAGCATACCTCGGTAGAGAACGGCGCTATTACCAACGTATTAACGGATCCAATTTATTTAGACACCTTGGACTCTGATTCCATAAATATCGAGTTCCAAAAACAGCCGAACGCAACAGAAGTGTTCATTCGAAACGACGAGCAGATACAAACGACCAATTACAATATATCTACAGTAACGATATCGAATGAG
The DNA here is from genome assembly GCA_011636635.1 of Tetramorium simillimum. Classification (NCBI taxonomy): domain Eukaryota; kingdom Metazoa; phylum Arthropoda; class Insecta; order Hymenoptera; family Formicidae; genus Tetramorium; species Tetramorium simillimum. Next base: position 9,983 of record VBVQ01005271.1, on the reverse strand, counting down.
CTCCTGGATGGGCTTAATATCAATATAAAGAAGGAGGATGACGAGGATCACGGCACCGTGTACACCGCGGAATGGTTATGCGACGGCAACAACGATGCCAATATACGACTGAGGATCTTGAAGGATGCCAAACAGAATATCCAAGTTCCCGTTGATGTTGATACTGGCGACGTAATCGCGTTAGCGAAACGCAAGAGCCATTTAACGGACGGCAAGGATAGCCTCGAACAGGAAAAAACTAAAGTAGCCAGAAGATCAAAGAAACACGTCAGGCTCAAGTCCGCCGCGCATCATCAAGACTACAGAGAGAAACTGAGGAAAAAGGCAGAGTGTATGAGAGAGAAACGGAAAAAACTGTACGAGCAGGAGAGCGAGGAGCAACGTTTGCAGAGATTGGCGAAGGAAGCGGCCAAGAGGCGCGAGATGAGAATGTATTACGAGACGCCGGAGCAACGGAGGAAACGACTCGATGCCGAAGCGGCGAGAAAAAGGGAATACAGGATGTACAACGAGACGCCGGAAGATAGAAGGAAGAGACTGGATCGTGAAGCCGAGAGAAGGAGAATCAAGAGATTGTCGTTGTACGCCAACGAAACGCCGGAACAGAGGAGAGAAAGGTTGAACAGAGAGTCGACAAAGAGGCGGGAGGCCCGATTGAATCAGTACGCTAAAGAGACAGAGGAGGAAAGGAAGGAGAGGTTGCGAAGGGACGCGCTGAGAGCCAGGGAAATGAGATTCACAAGATCCGCCATCGAGACGGAAGAGGAGCGTAGGCAAAGGTTAGTAAAGGATGCCCTTAGAAAGAGGGAGGTAAGGATGCATGGGGGCCATTCGGTGAACAATAATTTTACGGAACTCCGAACCGTTCGCAATTTTCAAGAATTGAACGATGTGCAGATAAGAGACAATCCCGAAAATCAATTGGACGGCCATTATCTCAGCAACTGGATGATGTGGTTTCAAAATACATTGACACAGCCGGTTCACAACGGAGAACAAGTCGCAGAGCCCCAAGCGCAGCACAACAGATAACTTGTGCTTTCCGTTATGAGCATGATTTCAAGGACTTTCCGTATGTGAAACGATAATTGATAATAGAGACCAATCTGGATGTGCTTTACCGATGCTTCCCATATAATTCCCGGACGTGAAGCGACAAAATCGTAAATTACCATTACGCCAATTATTATTGATAATATTACGAAACTTACACTTACAATAGCAAGAGCGTTATAAATTCATATTAGAAACATTATTTTATAATATTTATAAACGTTGGAAGCTAATATAATTTCGCCGATAGTGTTTCGTCGATATGAAAGAAAACTGTACAACTTATTTGCATCAAAATGAAATACTGACAACGGATGAAGACTTTGGAGAAAGACCGAACATTTTCCAGTGTTTGCGTAATGTTTAATCGTCAAGTCGATTAATTATTTAAATATTTAAAAGATTTTTCTGCTCGTAAAAGATATGAGATACATCTTAAAGTAACACAGTGCAGGTTACTCTTTGATGTTAGGTATAAGTATATAAACAAATTTTGCTGAGAGATGTTGATGCGACGAAAGAATGGGAGTTGTACATTGAAAACAGACAAGAGAAGCAATTCTTGCCAGTGCCTTTTATTCATCGTTCAATAAAATAAGCGTTCAGACTCAATTCATTCATACATGTGGCATTTGAACATGAGTGAATGATTCTGGTGAAAGTTTGACTGTCTCTTGTGCTATACTGTCTCTTGTACATACATATACAGTTACTATGTACTTCTCTTTCTACAGTTCCTTTATAATAAATAAAATAATAAATTGCGTTATGTCATTTCATTTTTTTTTTTATAAATACGTACTTTTAAAATTCTAATTTACTCATTCTATGCACGTAGAATTGTTGGACGATAATTTAATAATATTTTCATTAAAGATATATTTAAATAAAAAAATTTAATATAAATTATAAACTACAGATATTACAATTAATACACAGGAAAATATAATTAGAGCAAATTTTATTTAATTCCGTGTTCAAATGTACAATTTCACGAGATAATAAAGAATGACATGAAAAACGGCGCGAGAATTTTAGAATCTATAACGCGCTTGCGTCCGAATAGCTCCAAAGGTGCCATTTTATGCTAGTGTGACAAGGTTTTTGAGAGTATACTGATTGGCTAAATTTCTAGAGACTGGAGAACCCTTCTATCCTGCAACCAATCAACATGCGTAAAGTTTGTCGTATACCATCTATACTTTTTCAATCTGTGAAAATGTGTCTATAGTTGTTGTCAGATAATATTAGATTAAATTGATGAAATTAAACTACACACTGGAGCAGAGTTGATTATTAACTGATACTTGTAGTATAAATCGTTGAAAGATGATTATGGAAGCATTGAACGAGCATTTAGAGACTTTAGCTGGTCATGTTTTCGATAATGACAAGCTGGTAATTCTAATCACCATTATATATACATATATTCTGCATTATGTTTTATACACACATATATGTATATACAGATATATTTTCCTTTTTTTTATTCTATATCTAACAATTCTATTTTTAGGTTACCTACAAATGGCTAAGCAAAGAGTTACATGTCCACGTTAATGTAGCAAAACAAATCTTATGGGAGTTCTATCAGAAATATCATGAAAGCAACAACATTGAATGTACATATTTGCTAATAGGTCTCCTGAAAGATAAAGGAATGCGTGTGGAGGTCGTCAAAGAGTCTGATGTATCCAAGGCCAAAGAAAAGTTCAGTAAAATTATGTCCGAGCACCTTTACAGCGTCCACAAACCGCTTGCAGACTTGGAATTGCTTGCCAGTTCTGGTTCTGGCGATACAAATTACAGCTCGATTAAGTGTGATGTCTGCAAAGAACGAAGTGACGAAGAGATGCAACTATTACGTTGGGGTACAGCTGCCAAGAAGATTACATTGGAAAATACAACAAATTCAAAATCTATAGATTCGAAACCTATGAATCCGTCAAAGACAGAAAAGAATCCAACAACAGCGAAGAAAAATGGATTTAATAATCTATTTAATATGGCTGGGAAATCAAAGAGCCCTGAAAAATTGAAATCATCCTTTCAAAAAAGTGATGAAGACTCAGGAAAGAAGGATAAAAACTTTTGGAAGGAGAAAGATTCAGTGAAGAACAAAGACTCGACGGAGAAAGATCAACCTTTAATGGAAGAAACTAAAGAATTAATAGGGAAAGAAACAGACACTGTAAAAAAGGATAAAAATTTTATCCAAAAGAATAAAGATTCTGCAGAAAAGACTAAAAATTCCACTGAGAAGAATAAAAGCTCTATGGCCAATTCTACCGCTAAAAAAATATCGCCACAAAGTAAATCTGCACAGAAAGGAAGTTTGGATAATTTTTTGGGAAAACTGACATCTCCTTCGAAATTTGCAGAAGTAACACCATCAGAAAATAAAAATGAAAATGTCAAAGAGGAATTCACCAAAAGAAAAGAAAATAAAGAAAAGAAAACTTTGCATGGAAAAAAGCGAAACAGAAGTAAAGAAATGGATAAAGCTGCTAAGAAACGAAAGAGAATTGTTGTACAGAACGATTCCAGTGATTCAGAGGTACAAAGTGACATAGAGATGGAAGAATCAGTTCCCGAAATGGAGCCGGAAACTCTTGCGAAACCAAAGAGTCCTTCTCCACCAAGAGTAAAACATGAAAATGGCAAGAGAAAAGTGTTAAAGTTGGTTAATAAAACTTATAAAGAAGGCGAATACATTGTAACAAAGAAAGAACATGTCTATGTAAGTTGTTCGGAAGACGAAGAGGAAAAAAAAGAAGAGACGAGGCAGAAAGAGAAGAAAGCAGAGGTTAAGATAGAGAAAGTGAAAAAGAAGCAGTCCACATTAACAGATTTCTTCAAGAGGTCTTAGAATTGTTTCAAAGTTGCCTAAATAATTTATAACTTTTATCCATTTGTTTTATAAGTATGAATGTAATATATTACTTATTAATATTGATGATATATGATATTGATATAAATATCATGTATAATATTGATAATAATAAGTAATATACAAAATTAATAAATGATATATATTTTTATACAGTGTAACAGTTGTAGCTTTGAAAATCTTTTTTAGCTACATAACAGCTACATAATAATAAATGAAAATGTTAATTTATCGCTTGAACTTATTGGAACTTATTGTTAATTGAGCTATTTGCCATTATTTTCTAACAATCTAAAAATTTGCTTGGGATTAAAAACAATGTTTTCAAATATTACTCAACAATAAAAATTTTTTGATACAAAGAATGTTGCTCTTTTTTAATAACTTGGAATATATTTAAAAAATTAGATATTAATCATAAGTAAATCAGAATAGATTGAAATAAACGTTGAATTAAATTGAAATGAAGGTTGAATTAAAATTATTACTATATAATATAATTTTCTATACAGCATGTCCCAAAATCATCGAAAAATTATAAATATGTCAAGAATTGATGAAATTATTATATACAGATGTACAAATGTCAAATTGTATATCTGTCACATTTATATTGAAAAGAGAGATGAGTAATATGGAATGTATCACATAGATGACGTACTTATCAGATATGATATCTGTATCAGCTATATCAAGTAGTGGGTATCTACTATGACTAAATGATGATCATTTGATGATAGTCTGTGTGTGAAATCACAGTGCGGATATCATGATGTTTAATATTATTACATTGTTACTTTTATTTCTGTGCAACCAATGTTTGTGCGATATATGTAAGACTTGTGTATGTTCCACTACAAGTAAGTTCAAAAACAAGATAAGAAAAAAGATAAGACGAAATAATAGAATAATAATGTCACGTGTCCTTGTTCTTGTAGATGCAGGACCAATTATTAATTGTCATGACAGAGATTTAAGAAGTAACGAACTTCTTAATTTTGACCTTCTCACTCTAGATAAGCATCGACCACTGAACAAACTTATTCTTTCAAAAAACAATATAGTGCTCCTACCCATAAATGAACTAAAAAACCTGAAACATTTAAAAAGATTGGATTTGTCTCAAAATCAACTGGATCATATACATCCAGATATTTTTAATAACTTAAATAAGCTCGAAGACTTAGATTATTCCAGCAATTCACTCTGGAGCTTCGATATTTCTATTCTAAACACAATTTCTTCGCTCTCCAAACTTAATTTGAGTCATAATTATATCAACAATGTGGAGAAAAGCTCAGAGAGAACAATAACATTGAAAATCCTTGATGTGTCTTATAACAATCTCAGTGATCTGGTAATACGATAATTTTAACAGCAAAAACTTTTAATTTATTTTCAATAAAAAAAATTTTTAATGAAATTTATTAAGGCTGCAATAAATATAAATAAATATAAAAATATTACATCTACTTATAATATTAACATTACCCTTTAAATTAAATTCATATTTACTTAAATATTTTACAGAACTTTCTCGACAATATGCTGGAACTCGAATACTTGGATCTTTCCTACAATAAATTTATCACTCTCCCAGATAATTCATTAATTAATATGCAACATCTGAAAATTCTTCGTATTAATAATAATCAACTTCTCTCCGTAAATTTCCAAAATCTTCCAACATCACTATTGGAACTTCACACAGAAAGCAATCTTATCAATACCGTATCATTTCAAAAATCATCAATTCATACCTTAAACATTCAAAAGAATAATATTTCTAATATATATAATTTAACATTACTGGAAAAATTAAGAAATTTAAATATCAGTAGAAATTTTTTATCAGACTTTCCGGACGTTTTTCTGGCAAATTTAGAAACGCTAGATGTATCCTTCAATGATTTAACAATAATACCTGAAACCATTTCTGTTAAAAATTTTCCAAGTTTAAGAATTTTTAAAGTCAATGGAAATCGTCTGAGAGATTTAAAAATTTTGTCTGAATTGAATTTGGAGATATTCGAAGTAAAATTTGTAGAGACGATTGAGAAGATTGATAAAGAAGCACTCGTCATGTTAAAGGGGAAGAAAAACGATTGTATTAATGTGACTATTTCAAGTAATACGAAATTGCATATAATTCAGAAAAATGTTTTTCAACATATGAACATATGCTCTGTAAGTATCTTATATTATTTTATATAAAAGATACAGTTGTTTCTTAAAAGACATGTTTATTACATCTTTTTATTTTCATTTTTCAGCTAGATTTGAGCAATAATCGCTTTACTTATGTGCCATCAGAGCTGTTTAATATAAATGTTTACAACAAAAACGTTTCAAGTTTAAAATATCCCATTAATCTGCAAGGAAATCCATTTATTTGCAATTGCTCATTGCAATGGATGTTGAATGAATTAGTTCCAAGACTTTACATTGAAAATCGTAATCTTTTAGAAGATTTGAGGTAACTACATATGTTAAATATATGATCAAACTTTAGAACTTATTTTAAATATGTTAGAGATTTAACGGCTTAAACTTATTTCTTTCTCGATATCAAATTATTATTGTTAAGCTAATATAACGATTATTTTAATTTACTATTTATTTATAGAAGATTACATATACAAATTGATATCTGAAATTTTAAATTAATCTCCATCTTTTTATTTTTTATATAAATATCATTCATAAATGAATATACTACTACTAATATCTCATCTTATTTTTCATAATTTATTAATTAGGTGTGCTAGTCCACCTTCATTAGCGAATAAAAGGATGATTCATTGGTACAAATGGAAGGGAAAAGTCTTGTGCGATGAGTTTTCACATTCTTCAGAGAAAATGACCGTTAATATTGCAAGTATTTCTAGCCAAGAGGTTGTAACATTCAGGACTAGTTCTGGAATGATTGCTGTTCTGGCCACGACTATCGCTCTGCTCACAATTCTGATGATAATTGGTATTCTATGGACTCGAAGAATGATTGCGAAAAAAAGACGAATCAATCGTAGATTTAGATAGACTTTAAATCTTTTTATTCTTATAAAAACATGAGGATTGTTATTGGGAAAAAATATAAAAGATATTTTTTATTTTCTTAGCACAACTTACATAATATTGTATTACGCAATTTATGCAAGTTGCTTTCGTAATTTATAATTTTTTTAAAATTTTTACTATAGTACTTATTGTATAACAGGAACGGTCTGCAATAATACAATCTAATCTAATTTATATGAAGAAATATATACATATATAAAAAAATTTATCTTTACGGACACATGCATACTTTGGTAGTCACAAAAATTATAAACTTACTTTAATATAAATAAACTTGTCTTTTTTCACAATATTCTCTTTACATCTTTTTTTTTACATCATATTTTTAAGGATCTTTTGCTATTTTTAATTTACACATTTCCACATTATAGAATCTTTTAAGATACTTATTGTTAAGTATATCGATTTTCTATTGATTGATTAACGTATTTTTCCATTATCGATTATTTTAATTATTCATCATTAAATTAGAATAATTAAAGTCAATCAAATTTAATTATATTACTTAAATTAATTAACTTGCAATAATTTGAAATAATTATTTAATTTAATTAGGATTTGATTCGGACATAACTATAATTACTAATCATTTTTGAGTCGATAAGATCAACATTTCCGTTTCTGCGGAAACGTATGAAGACAATTTCTATGAAAAGTATAAAAAGTTCAATAAAGTCAATTCTTATCTTTAACAAGTAAAAATTTCCTTTACATTTATGATGTTAAGACGATAATAGAAGCGCTTTATTACTAAATATTATCAATTTGCCAATGACTAGACGTTACCCTTGGAGGTGGATTTTCCCTGAGTTCAGTCAGAAAAGTGTTAATGTTTTGATAATAACTCGGCTGACACCAGGTTTCATTATGTGTGCCATCCACGATTGGAAGTATACGCTTGTATGTGCTTCGGCAATTCTTGTAAAGATCCTGCATCATGCGAGGCGGTACTAGTGTGTCCGCCAGACCGGAAATGAATAGAGTGGGCACTGTGACTGAGCGAACTTTTAGAATAGACAAAAACTGTAACGAGATAAAATAATGAAAATGTGAGGAATCATGTAAAAAAATATAAGATATATCTCTTTCCCGTTTTAATTACCTTGTTCTTGTATACAAAGAGAGGCAAATATTGTAAAAATTTAGATCCTACAAATAAGGCGGCCATATCTGGGATACTGGTAAAAGTGTTTTCAAGTATAAGGCACCAAATTCTTTGTGAATTTTCTTCCTTTGTGGCTAAATCAATTGCTACTGCTCCACCTATCAAAATTACAATTTAATCAAATTTATTGGAAATTTAATATAACAAATCTAAATCTTAAAAATAAAAAAATCTGAAAAAATACGCATTCCAAATAATAAAATTAGATTCTTTACCCAGTGATCTACCGAATACTATGATTTCATTAGTATTAATATCCGTTCTACTAAACAGATAATCTATTCCTGCGCGGGCATCCATATAAAGACCATCCTCCGACGGAGTGCCCTGCGACAAGCCATATCCTCTGTATTCTAACATTAGAATGTTACACTGAATATTATGATACAGTCCTACTATATTCTGCAATCTGAGAGAAAGACATAAATTTGATGTATCAGAACTCATTTATATTATTAAATTATTATTATATTATGAAATTAATATGTAGTAAAATACCGATGGCCCATATTGCCAGCATTGCCATGAAGAAAAAGCAATGTAGGCGCCTTTCTCATCCTATCTTCTGGCTGAGAAATAAAAAACATGTGCAATATTGTGCCATCTCCAGCCCTGGTATATATACTTTGATAAGGCAAACTAAATATTGAAGGAGCTGGGACATAAACTCGCGAATGAGCTGGCAGTTCTGGATGATAAAGAAGTTGATCTTCTCTATGATAAAGTATTCCTGTAACAATAAAATAATAGTTGAAAGCTTTGCAAGAAATTAAAGTTTTCTACAGCAAAAAAAAAATAGGTATGTACAAACCAGTAGTTGCAAAACACAGCAAGAAGAACGCCAAAACTCCACCGTACAACCAATATAAGAAAAAGCACGCAAGGATATATGCTCCACTGAAAGCCCAACACTTCATGGCTACTGTCCCCAGAAGTCTAACCGGTCTGCTGCGAGCTAAACGTATTCTGAAGGACATTATTCATTAAGTTTTATATAACTTAAAGAAGCTCTGCGTTATCTGACGAATCCACGTGTTCTCAATAAGCAGGTAGTTCTCAATTTCAAAACAGCCATGACGATTCAATAAATTTTCATAAATTAATCGCTGCAACTTCTCACATCTTTCTCCTACAAAATGTTAAGAAAATTGATAAAAATTTTTGACATTGTGAAAAGAAATTATGTGCTAATTTCATTTTTACTTTATTTTGCAACTTTAATGTGTTATATTATGTTGTTAAATAAATAACAATGAGATTTTTTTATACGTTTTGCTGTGAAAATCAATAACATAATTTATCGCATCAAATAAAATTGTTCCAACTTTTTCACTTATAGATTATGTATAAATAAATGCAATCAAAATGGAATTAGACTTGTCAACATAAATTGACAGTGTTTCCTTTCGAATTTACGAATAAATTAAATAAGTTATTTGTGTAAATTATTAAGAAAAGAACATGTTATAATCCAACCTGCGAGACGAGATAACAACAGTTGGACCGCATAAACTTCGGTGATGGAATCAATGGAATTTTTATAATGGAAAAATAAGTATTTCTGGATCGAGACGATTCATAAAGTAAATATTGTTTGAATTATCTCACAACTATTATATTATTAAACGGCACGTCGAGAATTATAAAAAACTTCAGACGTTCTAACCTCTACGGTTTACGTCTCCACTCAAAAAGTGCAGAGGACATAGGCGTGCAACTCTCGAACAGCAAATGAAAAGAACGAAGCGACGAATTTGATTGGCTTAGCTCCGATCGCCATATTCGTACTCTACAATC
>VBVQ01005270.1:0-12232 GCA_011636635.1 Tetramorium simillimum | reverse complement strand
GGAGGGAGGGACTCGTTCGAATCGAAGCAAGGACAGGTAGGGAGGACTCGAGACTCACACACAGAGGCGGAGAAGGGATAACGGGTCGAACGAGCTAACCCGAACCCCCGAGCCGCGCTTGTCCCTTTCGTCCCCTAGGTGCTCCTCTCCCCCTCGCTCCTCGCCGGATCATCGTGTATCTTCTGTCTCGCTCTCTCTCTTTCTCGCTCCCCGTTCTTTTCCCTCCCTGCTCCCTTGCGCCACTCCGCGTAAGTCATTCGTTCTCTTCCTTCTGCACCACTACTATCACCGCGTCGCCGTCGAGTCAAATCCTATCTGCCATCTTTGTTCCTTCTCTCCGCGCCTTCTCTCTCTCTCTCTCTCTCTCTCTCTCGCTTGGTGAATACGTGCGCGCGCACATGTATTGTCGCGCTCTCTCTCTTTCTCCCGCTTCAGGGCCGGTTTAGGAGCAGCCAATTACCCGGGGCATCGGTACTTTCTACCGAGAATAAAGACGGACAATCGGATTATTACGAAAATAAAAGTACTTAACTTCGTGACGTTCCCTCTAATCAAGGAAGTAACGATCAAACAAACGTGCCGGAGCTTGATAGCGCGCATTAATGAGGCGTGCGGGTGGATAAGCGTTTCGCGTAAACGATTCGTAGATTCGGCGGGGAGGAGCGAGAAATAAGAACTCTTTAAGCAGTCTTTCTCTTGCAAAATTTTTCGTTACCCAAACGATTTTCGAAACGCGAGGGCAACGAAACGCTTGTGACTGTAATTTCTCTTCGACACGTCGAGTCCTTTAGTTTCTTAACAAGACAAAGCCAACTTAAAATTGTAAATTGTCTTTTATATTCAATCGATTGTTACATACATATCTGGAAGATTTAGATTTGTTATATATTATATATTGTAAAAGATCTGTAGAAATAGAATTCTCATTAAATTTTTTCTTCGTTAAATTTTCCTGACAATAGCTTCGAAGTAGCTTTTGTCTAAAATGCGTGCCGACTATGTTACACTTGATATTAAAATATACATTAAAATATGGATTATTAGATGTATAAATGCGGAATATAATTGAAAGATAATCGCTTAAAAACTAAAACGCATAAAAATATAAAAGACAAATGATTATCGCACAAATTCTTACTATCCAATATATTCGAGTATTTCGGTTCCGAAATACCCAAACACCTTTTTTCTCCGAAATAAACGTCTCGCAACATAAAAGAATAACAGTGGTAGTCCGTTAGGGGTGAACGATGCGCTAGCTGCGCGCCTGCTCCGCCGCCATCTTATTCTCGTCGAGGACCATGTCCGCGTACGAAGTTGTACGAGCGGGCCCGTTGTCGTTGTCATGTCCATGCTTCGTGCGATCGTTGTCGCTCCTCCGATCGCCGGTCACACGTTCGCATGTCGCACGTTACGCGACGTCGAGCCCGCGTGCAAACGTAACGTCCGTCCGTGTGACCGCGTCGGGATGCTTGAGAGAAAGCGATTTCCGTCGCCGGCCCGGTCGCCGTCGCCGCCGCATCCGAAAACGGATACGAGGCGTTTTCGTCATTGGGAACGGTCGCGTGATGTACGTTGCCTCCCCGACCAATTTTCACATTCGTGTGTCTTGTGCTGCTGGTGAACTTCTTTCCCCGGCTAATGTCTCGCCGGGGTGTACAAGCTGATTACGGGTTCGGATTTTCGACGTAAACGGTCCTTACGTTTTACTCGGAACAGAGTGGAAGTAATTTACGTCGAAAATCCAATTCGATTAAATCGCGGCAATTTCGAGCGAGTAAATAACGACAAAAGATATTGGTACAATAATAAAAGATATTAACTTGAGATAACAATATAAATATTAACAGACAACGTGGATGTTAATTCCGATCTTTCGCGGCCCTAGAGCACCGAGATTTCCAAGATTCGCCGAAGAAATGCGTCGACTCGGCGATATCGACGCTGGAGAAAACGATTTCCAAGAATCCTCGTCCGAAAACGGGCAACGTCGAGCGTTTCGTTCGCGGAGACGCTCGCGTCGCTTTGTCTTGAACGACTTGCAGTCGGTTGAATTTCTCCGGCCGATATCGCGATATGTATTATTATTCAAATTGTCGTAATTCCGCGGATCTCGATGTACGGACGCGCGCGAAAATGACCCTTTACGCTCCTCGCTCACTTTGCATAGCAAATTCTGGCATCGGCTTCGTTACTCCGACGTGGCCCTACGACGAGCGGTATCGTACCGAAAATATAACGAGCCTTACAGTCAGCTCCATATCCGCTTCGGCCGCGTTCTACGCGATATTTGCTTAACGCAGTGAAATCCACGTTCCGTATGGGATACCGCTCAAAGTGTTGCGTTTTTCCTCGCCATTTTTCTCTCCCAGCCTGGAGAGACGCGAACGCACGTTTCACCAATTAATTATACAGGTTCAGCGCGACAAGCATATAATTATAAATAAAGTTTAATAATATATATCTAGTTTTTACGGTGATACTTCACTTCAGACATTTACTGTTTAATTTTTCATTCAAATTTGATGCCCGAAAGTAAGTTACTCATTTAGTACTTAAAAATTTTTCTTTTCGCTGGTATGAGAGCCGAAGTTATCGAGCGATAAATAAAATAAAATTTATCTTTGATCAATTTAAAGATTATAAATATTATCATGCATGAGCATCACCTCGTAATCATCGATGTCTTATCACAAAGAATGCAATGTCGAATCATCCGACTCTCTTTTTACGCGGCTTTATGTTCCGTGTAAGGAAGAAATCGCCATTTTTTTGGAAAAAACCGCGTAAAAAGAGAGTGATGTAAACATATCTATGTATACATCTTTTACAATGCAATGTACGATCTACTTCCCCTATATTTACTCCTATATAGCTCTAGAATGTACACAACACGCGTTTGCGTAAACTTCTTCCTGAAACATATGTACTTGACGCGCGTACGCGTTCGCCACGGCGCGTGGCGTCGTTCCGTTACGTGCAATCCGCCTTCATCGCGATAATCCGTTATCGCCGTGACAATCCGCTCGTCCACCTAACGTCCCGTAATGGAAGTTAGCGGAATTGCCTCGTCTATCGATAATCAAACGGCCCAAATTGGCGCGGAAGAAAACGGGGACATTTGGGACGCGCGGCATTAACCGCGCCACAAACGGCCGCGTCATCGCGGCGCGCGATGCTCTTGATACCGTATGTGCGCGCGTAGGCGTGCGTCTTAATTCATCGCGCGTGAATCGGCCGAGAGAGAGAAAGAGAGGGAGGGAGGCCTAGCGGTTTCGCTACAATTATCTTGGGCCTTCTGCGAGACGATTGATGACGGCACTCATCGCATTGGATAAAGCTATTTCTTCGCTCGTCATTGAAGCGCACCCTCTCGCGCGCGCTGCTCGAAGAGGGTTACGACACAGCCGAGCGTGTAACGCACGAGACGAGATAAATCGGCTGCATTAGCATCGGCTTTCGCGCCTTTCGCGCCAGACGATAACGAGTAACGCGATAGCGGCGCGTCCTGATCGTTCAACTTTAATATCGCGCTTTAGATTGATAAATATACGTAAGCATATGTGTGTGTGTGTGTGTGTATGTGTGTGTTATATACGTATACGCGCGCGTGCCCTCTTCGCGCGAACCGCGAGCTAATCGCGATCGACGCGTTACGTAAACCCAGAGCGCGGAGATAACGCGCCGACACACGCTCTGGAGCTCGCGGTCCTTCTCGCCCGTCCGCTCGTTTTTGGAAATCTCGCTTTTTCAGCTTTGTTAGATTTTTCCATTGGTTTTCCGCGCCGCTTAATAGTTCCCGACCGCGCTTATTCAGCGGTTACATCGACAGTCCCTTTTAGGGATAAAGGGATGAAAAATTTGAGCAGTAGCCTTCGTTATCCTGCTACATTTAAGCAAATATATGAGTCCTACTTTTATTTTACTCGTGGATTAGGCTGTATTTTGCTTCGACTGAAATTTCCCCGAAATGTTTATTGCGTTATCGCTAAAAAAATATGCGCGCGTACATATCTATGTGTATATGTCTGTATTGTATAGATGTATATAGGAATGTCTGCAACGTGTTGAGCTTGGATTTTTAGATTCGCTAAACCTAAATTACCGCGCGAGTCAGGCATCCGTGGCAGATGTAACAGAAGTTTCCTTTTTAAATTATAATTAAAGATATAAATAGGAAAATAATTTTTAGCTTCCGCTGATTCTGCGCTGTTTCGTTCCATCCACATGTATATGGATTTTATTTTTATTTCCATTCTTATTATTTTTATATCAAATTGTATCTAATTTCAGTTTTTCTCATATATTTGTTGCACTGTCGCTCGTAAAAAATATGTATTATTATTACATGTATACATGAATATATAATATGTAAATGTACATGAGTATTCATGGATTGAGATCAGGTCTATGGGTTTGGTAATCTTAACAAATATAAATTGATCGTCTCGGTGACTGTAGAGATTGAGTTTTTTTAAATTAAATAAACATAGTAAAAATTAGCATTGAGATTACATCTATTAAATAACTAAATGCTTTGAATTAGTATATTAATTACGGAATCTATATTTAAAAATTTAACGAGCCTCGGATTTAACTTAAAGGATTAAACTATATAAAATAAAGTATTTAAAATTAATATAGTTAGATTTGCAGGCAGACAAAACTTGCCGATTTGATGTGTAGTGACATCTTCCAGCACAACGTGCCAAAGCGATATTATCAACAGCGGCTATTGTCACTCTAAAAACACATATACATTTAACACGTGAAGGACACCTGACCAACGGCGATTCGAAAATATTATTTCAAATAACGAGAATGCAAAAAAAAAACCGGAAGAAAAAGAGAAGAAAGAGAAATATTTTCCTCCCGTCGCCTGTATGCCTCGTGACGCGCGGAAATCGCGTTTGTGTTGTCGCTCCAACTTGGCGACCGAATATTGAGCAAACAAACGCCGCTGTATGTCCCGTATTGCAAAGAGGAAGAACATTCGTTCATTCGTCAAGAGCGTTTTGCCGTAAATAGCCGTTGCTCATTTCGAACGTGCGCTTACGTTCATATTTCGAGTCGGGAAATCCCCTCTGAATCTCGCCCGATCTCTTCGCAACACATTTTGCGCGCGAGCGATAAATAATGAATGACAGATGTCCCGAGTTCGCGGAAGACGCGGAGGAGCTGTCCGTTACATCTTCAGATCCGAACGAGCGGAAATTAGCGCGCCGCATCCGCATTCAGCGGCGCCTAGAAGCGCTAACTAAGTAAGAACGCTTCTCATTACTCTCGGTTGGCTAAAAATACAATCTGGAAAAATTGGTAAACCTCGACGTATTCCCTCCCTTATTGCTTAAAATTATATTAAACAATCTGCGCAAATAAATGATGATATCGGCAATCATGAGAGATATTTTCAAAGAATCGCCAGCATGAAAGTGATGATGACACTCTTCAAAAGTTTTTTAAAAACAGCCTAAAAAAATTTTGTTTTGCGCTGGAATAAGTGTGTTAAATGGAGACTGTATTGAGTTAAATGTAGTTAAATGAGCTAAATGTAATTAAATGGAGACTGTATTGAGGAACTACAATGCAATATTGACGAAAACATGAATGAAATAGATTTAGAGCGCAATTCTTCCACAGAACTTTAGAAATATTTGTTCGCATTTTTGCAATTTCATCCTTGAGCGATCTCTTCTTTGTCTGTCTAATATTACGGCTATCTCTCTTACAGGAAAACATATGCTGAAGATGAAGAGATTGTCGAGAAAACGCTCACCGAGAAGCAAATACTTGCTAGTTATGAAATGTTGGAAAACCTATCGGTGGAAGGCGACGAAGTGGTTGGTATAACGAATACTTCTTTCGACTTGTACTTGGACAATCATTTGAACAGTTTGTTATACATTTTCGCGACGCATTACTAATAAACTAAGAAATTTGCGTGTAGGTGACTTCCGTGAAGGTGGCAAACGATGCTAGAGAGCTACAGCGACGGAGAGAGGCGCAGGAGATCAGGAGAATGTTGTTGAGGAGGCTCGAGGAAGACGACGAGGAATGCATGAAAAGATACCGAGAGATTAATGAGAAGTGGTCAGACATACTCGCGTCCAAGGACCCGTTAGACATACACGCGGAGATGGAAGCCCAAAATGCCAAGTGTCTGGAAATCATGGAGAGGAAAGATGCCGTCATCGCGGAGTTGCGACAAGAGTTGGAGAACGCCGATTTTAAATTCGTTAATGACCAGAAAAGCCAAAATGAGGATGTAGATTTATTGATCAATAGGATGGACAATCAAGTTAGATATATATCTGTTTCTGGTAATAATATTAACATAACTTGGCATATTAAGGGCTCGTGTTTATTTTACTTAGATGAACATCATGACCAAAGCTTATCGTCGCGAGTTATTGCTTATTAATGACGTGATGGAGTCGGAGCGGAAAATGCTGCTGGAAAATTTATCGGAGAAGTGGGAAGCCCTGTACAAGAAGCTGCGGGAGGACAGCCTCGCGGGAGTGGACAGGCGGAAGGAAATAATGCGCGAGTACGAGGAAGAGATGAAGAGAGTCGTGATCGAGCATCAAGAAGAGTTCCGGGCGCAGAAAATCAGTTTCGAGCTTGAGATTCAAAAGCTCCAGCAGGAAGTGCAGAGCACGAGAGCGCTGTGCTTCATGAACGTCGAGAAACTGGATTACAGTTACGCCGTACTTAAGCGACGAGAGGACGAAAATGCTATAGTGAAAAATCAGCAAAAGAGAAGAATCAATAAGTCGGTATTGAATCGAATTATTTCTTAAGAATACTTAGTATTTCTGAGTCGCGTGAATTAATTATGATTAACCGGTGATGTCCCTTCCAGACTTCAAGATATTATCAACGGTCTGAAAAAAAGTTATGCCGAGTTGGAAGAAAACACGAGACTTGAGATACAGAAACTCACCGATCAAGTCATAAAAGCGCATAGAAATATTTTAGATTTGGTGGAAAAGTCGAACCACTTCACGAGAATTAACGATAAGAAGTATATGCGAATTTGGGATATGAATGCGAAACACGCGAATGAGTTGCTCGATAAGGTACGCTAAAGAAGACTCTTTAATAGTATCGACGTTAAAAGGATAATGCGTTTCAGATTTTAAATGCTGACAAAATTATGTACGAACAAGCATTGGGTCTGGAATGGAGTTCGCCTGAAGAAACCGTGCTAGAAAAAAAAGATCTGCCGTCTTATCATAGTGTGATGTGTGCTATAGAAGAAGGTAACGATTGATTAAACATTCTTCAATCTTGTATTAAATTTTCCTAATACTTGCATTCTTATATTTTCTAAGAGAACAGATTGATCAACGAGAAAAAGACAATATGTGACTCTTACAAACCGGCGAGCACCATCGAAGAAATCAATCTGGAAAGACAATTGTTGAATCGTATTATAAAGCACATTGCCGATCGTTGTGATTATCTGCTCGAAGATAGATTGCTCGAATTGCTCTTGCCTTACACCGCGAACAATCAGTTGGTCATACGATTGGACAATGTGTTTCAGGTAAACATGCTTACGAGACATCTCATCTTATTTCGTTGTAATATTGTCATATATTATTAGGCGTTAAGCATTAAATCCGAGAAGGAACTTGGCTTTCTCTTGAATTTCTTTCTGCCGTATGCATATTGTCCCATGTGTAGTCAGGATATGGGTAAGGACACAAGCAGATCTACTACCAGTGATGAGTTTATTAAATCTCCTTCTCTGAAAACGGAGTAAGTAAATGGTTACAATTAAATAGCATATTTAATAATTTTGTAAATAACATTATTTGTATATCAGCGTTGAAGAAGCAGATGTATGTGGAATCGTTGAGGAGTTCACCGAAAACGAAGCTAAATTAATTGCCGCCGTTAAAGAAACGATTCGTGAAGAAGAATCATCCATTCCTAGTGATGATGTGAGCATTATGGGCGCTTCGTTTCGAAGTTCTTCAACTGAAACGTTACTTCCTATCGCGGAATGCACTTCAACTTCTCACGCATCTATTAGTGACATCGTTAAGGGTGCGCGTAGTTTTACTAGCAGAGAAAAATTTTATATTAATAAGATAATAGATATTAATTTTAATAATTTGCTACAGACGATGATCAAATGCAACGACGTTTATTGTGTGACAAGGGACACTTGCTTGAAATTGAAGCTACGTTTGTCACCAGAGCATTACGAGAATTCATAGAAAGATATCATTTTGTCAAATGGAAAGAGATGCCAGAAACATTTCAAGAAAAATTAATGGAGAAAAAGACAGTTGTATCCCGAAATATGACAATTCGGGATGTAACCAATTTTTGGGAGCGATACAGTGAAATTTTCCCAGCAAAGAAGGAACGACTTTGGGATGGTTTATTAATCGGACTTAAAAAATATCATGAAATATTAAAAGAAAGACATCGTTTGAATATTGAAGTGGAATCTTTACGAACGCAGAATGCAGAATTACGTCGTTTATTGAAAACATACATAATCCAAGTAATGCCAGAAAATAATCTATATTAAATATACTAAATATCTCGCAAATACTGAAAATTGTTTGAAATATTAACATCTCATATTCTTTTCTAGACTGAACGTGATGGATTTTCGCAAGCTGATGCACAATCTATTCGCGAAATGACATAGAACGTGTGAATGCATCTAACTTCAATTTTATAAATTCATATATAATTTTTGACAACCAAAGTAAAAAAAATGTAAATAAACACAATATCACTGTATATTATTTTATGATTCTTATCATCTAATAATTTAAACAATGATAGATTTTACGAACTCTCGAATTATACAATCTAAATATTAAAAAAATTAAATCGATTGCTTTCATGTTATTTTTTAAAATTCTTGATTCTCTTTTCTTCTAAATAAAAATGTTTCAATCTTTTAAGAAAAAAATTACAAAAATTCAAATTACACAAATATGTAAATTTACATTTATGCTATATATTAATATAATCGTAATTTATTAATTAAAAGGATATTGAAAGAACCTCGTCATATATAACTCAAGTAAAATTTACAAATTATGTAACTTTTATGTAACTATTGATATGTAAAACTGCTTGGTACAAAGCTGTTTGACAAAGATGGTATCTGATCCGTGGGAGTGTTAACTCGTTTTGGTTTTTTCCGATACGGATATGGAAGAAACCTTTTATTTGGATCTCTAGATCTCTTCAGTTTATCAGCATGTTTCTCCGAATTCATATGCTGCAAATATATAAACGGGTGATATTAAATTTTAAATATATCATACATTGTGATACGTTCTCGATATTTCTATACAATGCAAATTATATAAAGTATGAAAAAAATTTATAGATACTGTCAAAACAAAAAGTAATAATATTGTAAGATATTACATCGAAATAAAATTAAATGTGCGTAAATATGTATAAAATTATTGTACCACACTGTATTGAGATGGAGAGTTGAAGAACTTATTACACATATCGCAGGTAAGTAAACCCATTTTTACGGGACCAGATTGTTGCGCACTACCAGTTGATTTCAATGAAGGACCTTGGGTGACAACCTCTTTGCCATCCCATTCACCTAAGCATCAATGTGCGATCAACACTATCTATATATCACAGCCGCAGAAGCGGTAATTTGTGATAATAAATCAGCTTGAACACTACATTCATGCTATAAAAAGATTGGTCATTAATGAGCGTATATAATTTTAAGAATATATAATTACTAAGAGTAAATCTCAGTAATATGTAAAAATAAAGTGTATCTTCATGCGAAAAAATAATCCATTAATTTACAAACTTTTTATAGCAATATAGGGGATCGAATATTACAGCAATACCTATATGATGTGTTTATCAAATATTTTTACATGACTCTTATTAATATACGCCTATTACGATTGCTTTAAAAGTTAAAGAATTTTTGTCAAATTTTATATTATGGAAACAGTCGCTCTTTGCTCTTTGTTTTAAAAAATTAAATTATAAATTTATAAAAGTAGAGACACACATACACACACACACACATATATGTATATACGTATATAACGCCATTGTAAGAATTTAATAATTCTCATTATTTGTTGTTCTTTATTTTTCATGAAATATTTTTCATATAAAGCAGTCATTAAAAAATAACAAAAAAACATTTCTATAACACAGCAATAGTAAATAAAAAAGTAATACATATGTAAAATTTGTACATGAGAAGGAATTAAGAGGTACAGTCAAACAAACTTAGTTTATTAAATGTAACATATGCAAACAAGTCGTGACTGCTTTTCACGATAACATGTTAATAAGCAAACAAATATAATATTACTTATTCTTCAATAATAATTAAATATTAAATAAATAATAATAAATAATAACGCAGAAAATAACAACAAATTTGCAAATTATCACTAAGCGCTTACTAGCACTGAAATTCTACAACAATAAAAGTTATGCGAATGGCAAGCAAGTTAATTCCACATAGTTAATTCATAGAAAGAAGTGAAAAGCAAAAGTGAGCAGTAGCGTCAAGCATGCGAATGCGAACAATACTAAACTATAAACTAGTACAACTGTATTTTTTTCTAATTTATCCAGGTATATGAAGCGATTAGTTTTAAGATCATATGGCAGAGTTTTTCTTACCATATAGGTTTTATTATTACCTCTCATTAATTTCTTTTTATGACGGCTTCCTGCAAATACATGTTCCATGTCATTTTTTTAAATATTACCTTAATTCAATGTACTTTACGTTGAATTTTATGATATATCGCAAGTAATACTTTATTACGATTATTACCATTGAGATGCGTCTGCAACTGTTGAATAGAATTCAGGCACACGTTACATACGTTGCATTTCAGTCCGTTTGTCTCTTCGTCCTTGGTAAATGAGATCTTTGTTTCCTCGAGAGTTGCCATTATATTCTTAGATCTTACCTATAACACGACATGGCAAATGATCAAATAATGAATCTATTCTGCGCATCCGAGACACTTACATACGTCTCTTATTACTTATCACTCACCTGTTTAGCATGACGTGCGCCTTGTAAATGTGTATCTAATACCGCTTGGCTCGTGAAATCAAGGCCACAATCATCGCAATGAACAGGGGGCTTTTTCGTGGGCAGTTTGCCCATTATATTATCTACCACCGCCTTCGTAACGGGATCATCGAGACTTGTGTTCATGACGTTCTCTGACGGTACAGCCATTTTCTCAGTCTGAAACATATTAACGTACATTGACTGAGGTCTCCTTGGAGCGAGACGATCGACTTGAAAGCAACAGCTTCGTCGAGCATCTTCTGGAGCACAGAAATCGAATACTTTCGCGCGTTATTATCAGAGAGGGCTATATATTACGTTTACTATATCGTGTAATTTATCGTGCGAAGGGCCTTATCCTAACGTAAAATTCCTTCCGGCGCGCACACACACGTCGCGTGCACGCGGGCGTTATTGTCGAAACTGGAGAATACGTTTGCGACAATTACGCGATATTAAATTGGAGTAACGCGGCCGCTTCGTCGGAGTATCAAATGTAATTGTACTGACATGTAATATTTACCGTTACAATTCCTGCGCTGTAATGCGAGTCGGAGGTAGGCCACAACGTTGTGAGGACACAACTTTTTTTGCTTCGCTCTGTGGTACCGTCGTGTAAATATAGCGACTTTTCAAAACACCATTCTTTCCGGCCGCAACGAACGACATCAACGACATCAACCGGTATCTTAAAGCCTACATTAGCTGACGGATTGAGATTGAAATTAAAATGGAATTTGACCAATCGGAGCAACGTTTACAAAATTACTTCATATTAGCTTTGTTCTAATTGGCTGAATTCAATCTTAATCTCAATTCATAATTTCATACAGGTTTAAGAGCTGGAGAGTGCAAACGGAGCAGCTCGCAGAGCACGGGTCTGCAACGCGGATCGAGGCACGACCAATGAGGGCCTCCCATTTCCCCTTAGGATGGACGTTATTGGCCGCGGGATTAGTATCCGTCACCGTAGATGTTACGAATTTTTAAATATCGTGCCTACGTTCGTTTTCTCCCAATTTTTTTCACTGGGAGCATAAACTATATTGAAAATCTATAATATACGTACCTATAGATTTTCAATATCATGGAGGTAGGAATAACAGGAGGGAGCGTAATGTTGCGGGGGTGAAGCCAAAAGGGCAAGGGGACTGAAGTCTAAAG